>PVJL010005268.1:0-111588 GCA_004026885.1 Lyroderma lyra | reverse complement strand
GATCGATATGTGAGGATTTCCTGTAGCCATTACTTATTTCTTTGTTTGTTTTTGTTTTATTTTTGTTTCTTTCTTGTTGCCCCAACTTTGTTCCATTTTTCCTGATGTTTTGTTTCAGGTCAAAGAGCCTCCTTCAGTATTTCTTGGAGTGCTGGCCTTGTGCTGGCAAATTCCCTCAGCTTCTGTGTGTCTGAGAAGGTCTTTATTCCACCTTCATATCTGAAAGATAATTTTGCTGGATAATTTATTCTTGCCCGTAAGTTCCTCTCTTCTAAATTTTTGAATATTGGATTCCACTCCCTCCTGGCTTGCAGAGTTTCTGCTGAGAAATCTGATGCCAGCCTGATGGTTTTCCTCTAAAGGTTATAGTTCTTTTTTCCCTGGCTGCCTTGAGAATTGTCTCTTTGTCTTTAGTTTTGGACATCTTTAGTACCATGTGTCTTAGAGAAGATCTGTTAGGGTCCAGGTATCTAGGGGTCCTGTTTTCTTCTTGGACTTGGGGTTCCAGATCTTTCCATAGGTTTGGAAAGTTCTCATCTACTATTTGTTTGAGTATGCTCTCTGTAGAATGCTCTATCCCTTCTTTTATTCCTATTATCCTGATGTTGTTTTGTCTCATGGAGTCAGATAGTTCTTGTAGAGCTCTTTCAGTCCTTTTGGTTCTATCTTCCCTCTCTTCCTCTTTCTGAGCTGTTTCCATGTTCTGATCTTCGATATCACTAATTCTTTCCTCCATCTGGTTGGCCCTGTTTCCTATGGCAGTTATTTCATTTCTCACTTCTTTTATTGTATTATTTATCTCTCACATTTCCATCTCAATCTTCCTTATGTTTTGAATTTCTTTGTTAAATTGTTCCTTTTGGTCATGGAGTTTCTTTTTTATGTGATTCATGTCCTTTTTTATGTTGTTTATGTCAGCCATGATGCTCTGCGAGTATGTTTTAGTTTCTCTCACAGCCTTTAGAATGGCTACTTTAAATTCTCTGTCACTTAATTTGGAAATTTCTAGGTCTAAGAAGCTGTCTTGATACATTTCCTGTTCTTTCTGAGGAGTTTTAGTTTTTAAGGAATTCATTCTGTCTGCTGGGTTCTTCCTCTTTGACATGAGGGCGTTACATTCAGTAGTGCCCAGGAGCCCAGATTGGTACTTTTTTGGTGTCTTGCTGTAGGGCAGACACGAGGTAGTTTGGGGGGGACAAGTTTTGGGAGAGAGAGGGGTTGCTTATTTCTTATTTCTGGTCTCCTGCTACATTTGGAGGCGGTGCACATCTATCATGGTCCCTCTACTTCCTGTAGTTAGTTAGTTGGTTGGGGAGGTTGTAGGAAAGGGGAGAGGCCAACAAAAGGCACACCGGGGCAGCTCCACCTTCTGCCCTATGCTGGGGAAGCTGGTTGTTGTGGGCCCAGGCTGCTCCTGCTGGCTGGGGTGAATGCTATTAAATCCGCCTTTCTTCCCGGGCCTGCTTCTAGGGTCAAATGTTGGGGCAGATTCTGCAGGCTCGCACTGCTTTTAGGATCCAGGGGCGCTCCAGCAGGCGTGCACAGAAGTCCAAAGCTGTGGGTCTGATCCCACGGTAGGAAGGCAGCTGGCCTGCCTCTGAAGCGGGCCTGGAACGGGAGCCGCAGCCCCATCTGTGTAGGGGCCGTGCGTTGTCCGCGGGGCAGCCGGCTCACCCCCGCAGCGGGCCGGGACAGGGAACCGCAGCCCTGTGCAGGAGCGCACGCTTGCGCTGTGGGTCCCAAGGGAGCCTAGAGCCAAGATGTCATCTCTGCAGTTCAAAGTCCTCGCTCAGCCCTGCGACCACTCAAGAGTTCCAGAGGCTGGCTCCCAAGGTCTGTCCCCAACTCGCCGCTCCAAATTCCAGCTCCCCAGCCCAGCTCCCCAACGGACTCCTACTGTTCTGCCGCTTTGCTAGGGCTCTTCCTCTTCTTGCCTCTTGGCTTCTCCCCTCCCGTGCACTGCAGTCAGCTGCAATTGGGTCCTGTTGCGATCCATCTTTGCTCCCTCCCCTCTCTCCCGCTCGCCCCTTTCTCTCCAACCTTTAGGCATTTACTTGCAATGCGTGGATGTCTCAGCTGCCGTTTTTTGTCACCTAGGGCCCTCTTTCTTTGCTCCTGGGTGGCCGTTCAATTGTGTTTTCTGGGAGAGGCTTTAGGGACCTCCTCTCCAGTCGCCATCTTGTCCTCCTCCCTCATTATTGCAATCTTAAGAAAGCACAAATTTATTATCTTACAGTTCCAGAGATCGGAAGTCCAAAATGTACTGGACTAAAGTCAAGATGTCAGTAGATTTGCATTGCTTCCTGAGTCACTGAAAGGAAACTTCATTTCTGCCTTTTCCGGCCACTACAGACTAAGCACATTCTTTGGCTCATGCCCCCTTTCATCTTCAAAGCCAGCAGCTGCATCACTCAAACTTCTGCTTTTGTCATCACATCACATATGACTCTGACTTTACTGCCTCCCATTTCACTATACAACCTTGTGATTACATCAGGTTCACCAGAATACTCAAAGACAATCTCCCATGAAAAATCCATAGCTTAATCACACTTGCAGAGTCTCTTTTGCTAGGTAAGGTAACATGCTCACAGGTTCTGGAATTAGGGTGTTGATATCTTCTGGGGGTCATTATTCTACCTACCACCAAAGGGAGAGAGTTTTTTTTTACATTGGTTTTCTTTCACTTTTTCTTTTTTTATTTTGCACATTTTATTTTGGTTGTAAAATAAAGCACAGATCCAGAAAACCAAAACTTTAAGCTTAGTGAACTATTATTTAAAAAAAATTCTTTGAACTACCATCCAGATCAACAAATAGAACTTTATCAGCCACTCCAGAAGTCTTCCATATGTCACCTTCCAAATGCAGACTACTTTCTCTAACTAGAGCCAAACTGTATAGTAATTAGGTCTTTGCGTTTTTTATGGTTTTATCACTTAAGTGTGCATCTCAAGACACTATAGTTTAGTCTTTTTTATTAAAAGTTTTCCCTTATAATTTACGTTTTGGGCTAGTTGACCTGTGGAGATTCCCACAGTCTGGTTTTTGCTGGTTGCACATTCAAGGCACAGTTCAACATGTTTCTCTGTCCCTTGATTTGCTGGATCTGGAGGTTTGATTGGATTCAGCTTCCAACCGTTTGGCAAGACTGTAGGTGGTGGTATGTTCTTTTACCAACAACCATGTAATGTCTGCTTTTGGCTGCGGTTGCTCAATGCTCAGACTAATTAATTCATTAAGGGTTGCAAGATGATGAAGTTCTAGTAGTATCATTTTTAAAAATATAGTAGACTCTCAGTTCACCAGGACCCATGGGGATGGGTAGCTGCCGCATAAATGTAAGTAGACTCTACATTAACTGGAACTCAAGCAACTGGCACTCTCAGGTAACTGGCAAAATTTCAAGCAACCAGCAAAAATTTTGCACGTTGTTTGGGAGTGCTGGTTGCTTGAGTTTGCTTAACGAAGAGTCTACTGTACTCATATGTAGTTTGGTTGACAGAAATATTTTGCATGTTGTGCATCTGTGGATATGGGCTTCCCAACCACTCTAGCCCTTGCCTGCCATTTGACAGCAGAGAAGCCTTCAAGAAAAGCCCTTTAGATGCATACAGAGTACAAGACATCAAAAATTCTCTCCTCGCTACTATTAGAGTGATGATATGGAAGAGTCCTCAGGAGAAGCTGAGGTGTCACTTAGGATTTGCTCCATGAATGATAAAGACAGAGGTTGGTTGGAGCCATAGTAACAGCAGGGTAAGGAAGAAGACCCCAGGGGGGCAGTGAGTCATGGTTGCAGGGGACCATTTAAACCTTGTGGAGGAGGGTGGCTTGGCTAGAGCCATCCTGGAATCCCTTTACCTCAGAGGAATGTCTTCTTGGGCCCTGAGAGCCCACACTTCAAGCCTTGTGGGGAGTCTGGTTGGAATAGAAGCCGAGGGATAGTCCCAAGAGGTCAGGATAGTAGGATTACCTGTGTCTTGGAATTGTGCTGTATGGAGTTACCTGTGGGAAGGTCATCAGGGCAGGTCATTAGGGCATCCTCAAGAGTCCACAACAGAAGTGAGCTGCATTTGAATGTCTGCCACACAGACCTTGCTCCTTCACAAGTTAACCTTCCTTGCTGTGTTGAGAACTGGAAGCAAAACAGTGTTGGAAGGGAAGAATTTGGTAAATGATGGGAGAATGGTGGAAGAACAGAGTGCACCCATCTTACTGTGCCACTACTGCTGTCTATAGATTAGTGGGTCTGCCCTGAGATGTGGGTAGGGGCAGGAGATTGAATAGGAGTGAGAGATTTAACTCTTGATGCTAGCAAACCGGACTGGACTATTTATGCCTGAAAATGACACTGTTCATTAATATTAGAAAAATAAAAGTTATAGGATCTGATCTGCCCAAACTGTTACCAGTAATGAGAAAGGGAGTCCTGATAGAGGATGTTTGTACACAGCAATGAGAGGGGAAAAAATTTTTTTTTTTAAATTTTAAAATTAGTTTCAGGTATACAAAACAACATAGTGATTAGACATTTGTAAATACCTCACAAAGTGATAACCTCTGTAGGTCTATTACTCATCTGGCATCATACATAGTTATTATAATATTATTGATTATATTCTCTATGTTGTACTTTATTTTCCCAGGACTATTTTTTATAGTTGACATTCAATATTATTTTGTATTAGTTTCAGATATACAGCATATTGGTTGTCTAACCAATTTATGCAATTTATGAAGTGACCCATATGTTCACCACAGTGCTTATTTACAATAGCCAAGATATGGGAACAATCAAAACACCCATCAGTAGACAATTGGATAAAGAAATAGTGGCACATTTATACAAGGAATAGTACTCTGCTATAAAAAAGAATGAAAAAAGAAGTGACTCTGGGTCGTAAGTGCACAACATGTAAATAATATATTGAATTCTAATATATAGAATCATACACCTGAAACTTATATAATTTTACTAATCAATGTCACCCCGATAAGTTTAATAATAAAAAAAGAATGAAATCTTACCATTTGTGACAACATGGATGGACCTAGAAGGCATTGTGCTAAGTGAATAAGTCAGACAGAGAGACACATACCATATGATCTCACTTATATGTGGAGTCTAGAGAAAAAAAGCTTTAAAAAAATTGTACCCTACCAATTATAAAACTGCTTTTGCTTAAGTTGCACATAGTAAGTCCCCCGAGTTAGTTTCTGATGCTTGAAACAGAAACACTCTACATAATACACGTGTATCGTGCCTCTCAGTGGTATTAGCATTGCATTGAAGAATACCTTTCTGAATTTTTTTTTTTGGCATTCTTCACAAGATGGGACTGGAAAGAGGAGGTTCTTTTTAAAGAAGATTGTTTACACTGTCTCAAAATGAAACACAGTGAGCTGCCGCTGTGCTTGTGGTGTTAACGTCATTGCCAGATGCTGTTGGGATGGAGGAATGGTGGGAAGTTCCACCACCATGGCCAGCTGTGGTTCTTTATGGCTTGTACTTGTGATGCCATTCCAGGTCACTTAATGACTCCAAGACTAGTTTCCTTATCTGTAAAGGGGAAATAATAATAGCTCATAGAAATGTTGAGAGAATCCGATGTGGTGACATTACGTAAAAAAGCTTTTTAAACTCTATAGGGATACGGAAATAGAGTTTTTCTTTGTAATTTTGAATATATAATACATTTACATGGGTTAAAATACTTTAAAACATATAAAGAGAACATTGTTTTCTCACTTCTGTCCCTAAACCAGTTCTTTTTCCATTCTCTTCCAGGTATCCACTGTTATTAGTTTCTTTATGCATATGTAAACAAATATCAACATAAATTCTTATTTTTCTCCCTCTTTTTACTTAAAGGTAGCAGCATTCTTTGTATGTATTGCACTTCAACTTGCCTTTTCACCTTTCTATTTAAAATATATCTGACATATGTGTCCATATCAATATATAGCTCATTCTTTTTTTTTAGAGCTGGTTTAATAAGTCCTCTATTGATACACGTTTAGGTTGTTTCCAATGTTGTTTTTATTCAGATAAGTCTGCAAAGAAGCATTGTGAGTGAGTGTGTGTGTGTGTGTGTGTGTGTGTGTGTGCATATTGAAATTTCTCTGTCAAAAGGGGAAGAATTTTTTTCTTTGCTACTACAGGTGCCCTGGTTGGAATGGGAAATTTTAGGCAGCTCTCCCTTTCAGCAATTTTCACCAAGCTCTGATTATTTTGTCCTGGACAGAACTGGACTGTACCAGAGGCCAATTCTTTGTAACTTTTAAATTTGAGGAAAGAGAAGGTAAGCAGGATGGCTTGGTCTAGCGTTGTATTTCTCTCTTTGAGACATGATGAGCCTGCTCTTAGAGAAAAGGGACCAATATCGCTTCCTTTCCATAGTTTAGAGCACTTTTCTTATCCAAGGAATAGAGATGACAATATCCACCCACAGAGTAGTTGTGAGGTTGAAAGGAGATTGGGAAATGAAATTGGAGATCCCAGTTCATAGGCACTCTATAAATATTAGACATATGGTTATTCTGTTAGCAAGGCTATTTGATGGCCCCTTGCTCAATTCAATTCACTATTACAGAGTGAAATACAACAGGTGCCAGAGGAGCAGTAGCTGAACAAACAAAACCTCTGTGTATAGCCATCGTTCATAGTTTGTGGTCTCAGAGGCCCAATGACTCTACTTCCTAGTTCTCTCAGCGAGCATTGCATAAACCTTCTTGGTGCTGAGACAGCTCACTCCGCCCTCTCCATCTGAGCACAACCTGGTCAGACACTGCCAGTTTCATCAGCTTGTATGAAAGCAGCCATTGTGAAAAAGCAGAGCACATCCAGGGTAATGTTAAGCAGTCACTGTGGAAAGCAAACAATGCTTGTAGAGAGAGGCAGGGGTCACTTTCTAGAAGTGAGAATGGAGCACCAGGCAGGGACTGGATCATGACAAATCTTGACTGCTAAAGTCAAACTTTTAGACTATTCTAAAAGCTATGAATTTGACATTTGTTTCTAAAAAAGAGTTTGACTTTTAAAAATTCCATATGTAAGTGAAATCAAACAGTATTTTCTATATCTGACTTATCTCACTTAGCATAATGTCCTCAAGTCCCATCCATGTTGTTGCAAATGACAGGACTTTCTTCTTTCTCATGGCTAATAATATTCATATATATATGAGTATTATTTTGCATACATATATGTATGCTGTCTTGAAAAAAATCCAGCCATAAATGCCTCTATTTTCCATATTACATGGCTGGGTACTTTCCAGACAGAGGCTCTCTCTCACTCTCTCTCTCTCTCTCTCTCTCTCTCTCTATATATATATATATATATATATATATATATATATATATATATAATCACATCTTCTTTATCCATTTATCCATAATGGGCACTTAGGTTTTTTCCCTATCTTGGCTGTTGTGAATAACATTGCAATATATGTGGGAGTGCATAAATCTCTTCAGGACTCTGTTTTCATGTCTTTTGGGTATATACCTAGAAGTGGAATTGCTGAAAGACAAATACTATATACTATCACATATGTGGAATCTATAGAAGTCGAATTTGTCAAAACAGAGTGTAAAATGGTGATTACCAGTGGTAAGGGGTGGAACAATAAAAGGTACATTAAGGGCACAGTCTTGCAACTAGTAGAAAAATAAGTGCACATTATATGGAATAAAGATAACAATATTGTATTATAATCATCAAATTTGCTAAGAGACAAGATATTAATTATTCCCACCACAAAAAAGAAATCATATTGATGTGATGTGATAGAGGAGCTATTACTACAATGACAATCATATTACAATATATAAATGTACCAAAACAACATGCTGTATCCAGAAACTTATATAATGGTATATGTCAAATACTGTTCAGTAGAAACAAACAAACCCCAGAAGTTATGGGTTCCATTGTAGATTTTAATTAAGAGCATGACCCGAAATGTGACCTGCATCTGCATAAACAAAAAACATTAGCAGCAGTGTAGAAAAATGGATGGAAGGGGAAGAAACTGGGCAGAGAACAAGTTGAGTGAGGCTCCTCCCCTCAGACTGTGGGAATGGAGGTTGGGGACCCATTGAGAGTGCAGAGGGTAGGAACTGGTGAGGGGTAGGGAGAGGCAGAGGGCAGAGTCTGGGATGGATTTCTGATTTCTGGCTCTGCTGGCCATGTGGAAGGTGGTGCCATTTTTTTTTTAGCTGTACGTGGAGGAAGAGATGCTGGTTCTGGGTAAGGGTTAAAGAATTCTGTTCAGTGGTGAGTCTGTGCTGCCTGAGGGCCATCCAAATGGAGATGTTCAGGAGGTAGTTTGATGTGAAAGAGGTCAGGCTGGGCACTACATTAGAACTGTCCCTTCCATATTCTTTTGACATTGTCATTTATTTTGGGGGGAACGTTCTTTCTTTCAGGTCTGCATCTCCTCCCACACCCTCGAAGCTGCCTTTCCCCTACAGTAGAGGCCATGCTACCCAACGTGAATACCCCTTGGATGGTATTCTTGCCCCAGTGGGTCCTTGGCAACTATTAGCACACACTTGCTGAAACAGAGCCTCGCACGGCACATCTGAAAGCAATAAGCTAGCATTTCTAGCCTCAGAGGAATACCAAGTCCACTAGCTACAATCACATGTAATGAAACTATAGATGAAATGTTACTCTTTTGATTACAGAATAATTATCAATTATGCAGCTGTTTGTTTTATCAACTTATCAGCAGATCCCTGACTGGAATTTTTAAACTCATCCTTTGAAAATATCAATGGCAGATTGTTGCCACCCTCTCTCACCCCCACACACCCACTGTTTCTTCACTGAATGGAATTAATTAACTGTTTTTTCTCCCTTCCATATGCCCTGGTAAGAAACCCAGGTGTAGAGAATAAAGTGAAAGTCTCTTCCATGTGTCTTCTCAAACATTGTAGAAGCATTGCAGCTTACTTAAGTCACTCAAAATTCATCAGTTCTGACCTATCATCAAAGAAGAATAAAGACTTCTAATGGGGCCAGTGAATCTCTCTAAATTCAATAGATCTTTGACAAAAGATCCCATTTTCTGCTGGCATAGAAACCACTGTTTTCAAGTGGATTGTAAATAAAAACAGGGCCCTGTGACTTCATGTTTCTATTATATGTATATCCTCTTTTAAATATGGAAAAGTGTGCTTTATTTCTTTCTGTAGTGTCTGGTCTGTTGATACCATTCTCATTGTGTCTGATTGCAGTCATTGGGAAAACTTGTGTCACTCTTTCTGAGTTAAGAGGTTAAGAAATGCATGGAACCAAAAGCTGCCAATATTCATTTAAATGCAGTCAGAGGTTTCACGTTCCTGAGAACAGATGAATCATGGAAAAGAATTTAAAAATATAATCCTTCCTTTAGCATGGCTAAAACAGTGTTGTACATCTGTGCAGAATGGCTCACAGAACTTCAACTTGAAGGCCATGGCTCTTTTGAGACATTTTACCTGTTTTTCACAATTCACTTTGTGTGGAGAATCAAATATTCATTAGGGTTGCCTGCAGTGGGTGTTTGCCCCTTTCAAATCCTTCTCTGGTTTGATTGGCAGTTGTGTTGAGCAGTACCTCTGAGAGTCTGAATCAGGATGGGAGGCGGCGCTGGGCCTCAGTCAGGTACACCTAATACAGCAGTAGGGAGGCATTCTGGGACCTGGGGCTTGAGACCTTCCTGTACTAACCTTCAGTTAAAACACAACTAATTTTACACGTTTAAAATACACCTTGGGAAGAGGTCTCCTTCAAATAACTACCTTGATTTTGTTAAAGGTTTTTCATTTGTATTCCCATAGACTCCATGTTGCTCAAAGAATATTGAATTATCTGTTTATGTCTCATTGCTCCCACCAAACTCTCCACTTTTTAAGGGCAGGGACAGTGTCTTATTCATTCTTATGCCCCAGTGTCCAGTCCAGCATCTTGTACATAGTAGGTCTTCAAATAGAGCTGAAATGAGTTGAAAAGCCATATCCCATAACTTGGGGTAAGCTTCTCCAGGCAGATACCATGTCTCATTAATCTTTGGAATAATAATGAAGACAATAGCTTACATTTATTGGTACTTGCATGCATCATTACTTCTAATCCTCTCATCAATTACATATGATACATTCTGTTATTGTCCCCATTTTTTCAGACAATGAAATTGAGCCAGAAAGGTAATAAGCTTGAGTGTGTGCTGCTAGTAAGTGGTGGACATGGTATTTAAATATGGCTCCTATAATTTTGGAGTATGTGGCTAGTATCATGATACTATATTGCCTCCCAGGCCTAAGCATAGTCTGTTGTTTACAGACGATTTTAACAGATGTTTGTTGAATGAATTAATCTTATTGAAACTCTGGTAGCTTAATGTCATTAAATGCACCTGGTTGCTTTTTAGAAGTAGTCAACATTTAATTTCTCAGAGCCCTGATGGTTGATATTTAGGAGACTATTATAATTAATCATGGTAGGATTTCACAGGTATTTGATTCTTATCCTTCTAGGTACATCGTAGAATTTACTTTTCTATTACTTTCTGCTAGTCGTGGATATAAGATTTTCCTTAGCCCATGAGATATGCCTGAAAGTGATATGTGTAACTGACAGGAGAAGCTTTGAGAGCCAGTGTGTTTCACCGTATAGTCTTTTCCCTGTAGTGCTGAATGTGGACATCGATGCCTTTCTCAGCCTGAATCTCTGAGTGATCTCAATAACAGAGCCTCTTGATGATATATATAGTATGAGGGAGAAATACATGGTTTTTTTTTTCTTTTTTTTTTTTTTTTGCTGGTGGCCACTAATACTGGCCTTGCTTGTAACTGTAGTATAACTTCACTCATCTTGACTGGTACAAATATCAAATGGTTACTTTTGTCTCATTTCAACCATCTGGACATCACTGGCAGCAGTGAGGGGGTCAAGGTATAAGAGGTCTTCAGAAGATCCCTAGTAATTCAACAAATATTAAATGATTTCTCCATATATATATATTATACTTGAAGTTCGAAGTGTGTTGTCTCAACTCAGATGCTCTTGATGGCACTTACTAGATATAACTCATTCTGAAAAAATTATTATCATGGTTGTTTTTCTGGATTTGGCTATTTTAGGTCAGGTTTCCCAGGAAAAGATCCAGAGATGGAAATTCTTGTGCAAGTGCTTTATTCAAGAAGGACTCCCAGGGGAGACTAAGGAGAGAGTGGGGGAGCAGAGCAGGGAAGGGGAGGAACCCAAGTCAGTTGTGGTCTGCTCTGAAGGTTAAGTTCCACCTCAATATTTTCTCACCTGGAGTTAGGCTACCCTGCTCCCTCACTTAACATCTATTGGTTAATGGTTGCCCTGTGAGGGGTAGGGTATAAATTCCCAGGAACTGGCCTCCTAGGAGGCCAAGGCCCCCCTAGAAAAGATATGCAGGCATTGGCTATTGGAAGTACCGTAAAGCAGTGAGGGAGAGTATGCACAGAAAGAGTTAATTTGGGGACAAATTTCAGTTTTGGCCTATTTTAGTTTTAAACTATCTTTGCTTAGACATCTGTCAAGAAGAAATCAAAGATTGGCCTCCCCATTTCTGTGTGACAGTGAAAGACAGGGAGACATGGAGATGCAAAATGACCATCCTGTCATTAGGGAGACAGTTGTGATGCAAGATGAAATCGGCACTTATGACTTCTGAATCTGCTGTCAGAGAATTGTCTGCCAGCTTTTGGGCACTTTTGGTATGAGAGCTTGATGTATCAAACAATAAGTGGGCTCTACTTTAATAAAATCTGACACGCAGAAATCTAAATGGACTGCAAATTAGGGTATGTCTATTCACATTACAGAAGTATTTACTGAAGTTGAAAGGGCAAACACAGTATTGCTGGAAACAATTTCCAAAATATGAAAAATAAGAATCTTATTGTGTAGATTGCCTTTTTTGTTTTTTTTTAAGTTTTACTAAAGAGGTCAGAGGCTTTTTTTTTTCTTAACCATGACTTATGTGCAGGCATAGGATTATTATCCTGGATGGGATATGAAGGAAATGACCTTTCAAGGTCACTCAGATGTAGTGATCACGTTGCAACAAAATTGAGATTCCGTGTGAGTGTGATCGGAAGTGTTTATGTACCACACCAGGCAATACTTGAACATATGGAAGGAACACAGATACTGACAAATGTATACATTGCCTTGTTATATTTATGTGACTTCTGTTTTCTACATCTGTCACAGGCAAAGAATGAAGCCTGTGATTATCTTTATCTTAGACTGCCAAATGAGTGTGTGCAAGTTGGAGAAAAGACAGATATTGTGTTTACCAGAAATACAGAAACTACCAGAAGCTGTAAGCAGAAGTGTGAGAATCCATTCCTCAGTGCTTGGGAATGTTATCACCATTTCAGTTTTAACTGCAAATAACATGAGATTTAAAAACAAATACAAGATAGGTTCTTGTTTGGAAATGTTTTAAACTTTGGACGTTATCAATAAATCTAAATCTTTTCAGTCCACAAAAAGCTGTGACATTTTATCTTCAAAATATTAGTTGTTTTTTTTTTTTGGCACCCAAATCTCTGGCTCTCTCACCCTTTCCATAACAATGATACAAACAAACAAAAACCACCCCAAACTATTAGAATTCATTGTGCGGTGCTGGTTCCACCTGAAAAGTTGTCTGAACTTTTTAGCAGAATCATTTTCAACATGTTTTGTTTTACTGTCTAGCCATCATACTTAGCATGCTTTTTTTTTTTTTTTTGGAGGAAAGGTAGTAGCAGAAATAAATATACTTTGCATCATAATTTTTATAATAAGTAAGGGGACACGGTCATGCTGTCTTTGTTTTTGTTTTTGTTTTTTTCCATTGTAGCCCTTCTCTCTTTGTGGAGTCTTACTGGTGAACTTGAGGGTACTTGCTGTAGTGGAGTTGTGCCTCTGGCCTCTGGGTATGGGAAGTGCATGCGTAGTGTGATCGCTGAGAGGTAGGATGGGCAAGGAGGAGAACATTAAAGCTAATGGGTACAGGTAGATGTGGGCCTGGTAGTTTAAAAGCATGTCCACAAAATGTTAAATCTCCTCTTCTCAAGTGGTAGAGCCTGTTCTTCAACTTGCCCTCTTCCCCTGGGTGTGGTCTAGACTTGGTGACTTGCTTCTTAAGGGACAGTAAAGCAGAAGTGAGAGTGACAGAGTATGACTCTAAGGACTAGGCCATACAAGGTACTGTGGTTTTCTCCTTGCTTTCTCTCTTCTCTCACTCTCAAATTGCTCATTCGGGGAGTGGGAGGATGTCAGCTGACACATGTCCTCAGGGCACTCAAACAGCCCTGTGGAGACAGGAACATTGCCAAGAGCCATGGGCAAGATGATCCATTTGGGAAGTGGACTGTCCAGCCTCATAGAGCACCCAGATGACTGCAGCCCTGGCTGACTCCCTGATGGAAGCCTCTAAGCTGCTCCAAATTCCTGATGCTGAGAACTTGTGAGATAGTAAACACTTGCTGTTTTTAATTGCTAAGTTTTGGAGTAATTTGTTATACGCAAGTAGATAGACAATGCAGTGAGTGTTCAGGGAATCAGGAGAAGCATTGTGCGTCCTTGTTTCTATGGACCTGCCCAGCTGTCAGACATAGAGAATTCCTATGGCGAATGTCAGCATAGCACACGTGCATGCAAACTGAAAGAGGATTCTTAGCAGAGGGAATGAAAATTCCCTGCGGTGGCTGTTCTCTGCTTGTCTCTCCAGATTTACTTTCAACCATTCCCACTTTGATCTATGTTCTGGAAGCCTGAGCTCTATGGACTGGCTTGATTTGGCTCCCTTGATCTCTGGTTTCTGTTGGCCAGCAGGCACAACCAGCAGAAGAGAAGAAGCGAAGAGAGACAGGCCAGGGAATTCATTTCCTTGGCTCCCCGCCTGCTGGTCAGTGGGCTAGCAATGAGTGTGTCTTTCACTTTAGGCCAGGACTCTCCTCAGTGGCCTTTTACAGCCTGACTTAGCTGTTCCCTTTTCTTACTTCTTCAGGTCTAGGAGTGGTACGGGCTCCCCACTGTCACTAACCTTGGAGTTCTTTACCACCTCATCGTGGTTTCCTTAACTCTGGACACACCTCTGAAAAGAGTTTTCAATTACCCCTTCTGAGGGTGTCATCTGTTTCTCGCTCGTGCTCTGACCGGCACATCCAGCTGAGCTTTCTTTGCTGTTCTCTGATGAATGTATAACACTGAATAGAGAACCTTGTTTTGAATTTAAGGGTTGCAACTTGCTGTTAACAATAATTGCTACTACTTCTATTACCGCTATTACTAGCACTACTACTACTACCACTACCACCACCAACACCAGTACTACTACTACATCTACTACCACTATTATCACTACCTGCAGAACCTGACTACCACTACTACTACTTCTGCTACCACTAGTACCACCATGAGTTCTACTATTACTACTTGTCATTTTCTTCTTCTTCCACCTTTTCCTCATTTTCACCTTCTTTGACATTAGAAACCTTTTTCTGAATAAAATTTTACACTGACCTTCAAAATATAAAATGTATAAAATTGTAAAGAAAGGTCTGTTCAGGTTGAAGTGGATGAAGAGGGCAGGCATCCCATTTAGATCTTTGTCCCCTCTCCTCCTCCAAGGAGATCCCTGAGGGCATTTCTGAGCAGTCATAGGGCGTGGGGGGAATCCAGACTGAAAACCAAAGCTTTTACGCGTTCTAATGCTGGGTTGGAAGACCTTGGAATTCCCGACATGGTTCTGGCCCTGTGGATCCTCTTTCCTCTGCCCCCTGCAATTCCTGGCTATCTACCACCTCAGATCTCAAACTCCGAGCTTCTCCTCCCCAAATATCACTTTTTCACTTGATAGCAGTAGCTACTATGTATTTTTTTCAAGCAGTTATTATGTGCCAAGCGTTATGCTGCGATCCAGGACTAACCTACAATATAGGTACTTTTATTTTCATTCCTGAATGAGGAAATAGAGGCTTAAAACAGTTAAATGGCATTCTCAAGGTAATCCAACGAGTAAATGGAAAATCCACGGTTCAGGTTTATGTCTGCCTGACTATGAAAACTCATGACCTTAACAAGCAACTGCAGGCACCTCTATTTTCCTCTTTCCTCTCAGTCTGATTTTATCATCCTCATGACCTTAAACTTTAACTTTTTCATGTTCTCTCTCCTTCTATCTTTGGATCTGTCATCTAGAAACGCATAGTTGTCTATGGCTTTGCAGGAATCCAAAGTTTTCTCTTCCCCTACTTTTTCATTTTTGCCTGCTTTGACAATCCCTAACCACACACACTGCACGGTGTCTACATTCTCTATCCAGTATTTATTTCCAGTTCTCTATCCAATATTTATTTCCAGTATCTGCCTATGGGTGTGCATTGTACTAGAAAGCTGAGATGAGACTGACTCTAATAAGTATCCACACGCTCCTTTTTCAGCTGGGGCCTGGATTCATGGGGAGACTCCTTTCAGTTCTGTCCTGTTATGTCCTCTTTATACCCACTCTGCCTCACCTCTTCTATTCTTCAATCTTCTCTCCCAGCTTTTAATCTCATCTTCTGCTTTTCCAATAAGACAAGACCTCTCAAATAATTATCATCCTCACCCTTATATTTGTTAGGAACATCTGAAATGGCAGTGGCCTAAACAAGTTTAAGTCTATTTTCTGTTATGCATAATTAGGAAGTGGGAGCCTCAGGATTCTATACTGGCTTCATGACCCTTAGGAAACCAGATACCTTCCAGCGCAGGGCTGTCCTGTATTTTGGGTGCAACCTCTATCCTTACGATCCACCATGGCTGCTTGAGATCCAACTATCATATTCACATTCCAGGAAGATGAGGAAAAGGGAGAAAACAGGCATATCTCTGTTTCAAGACATGCCCCAGAAATCAAATACAACACATGACCTCCCAATTCACTCAAGGATTCGTCCCATGGCTTTACCGAGTCTGGAGAACGCAATCATGGCTATTTGTCCAAATGAAATGCCAGAGGTCTTTTTCTAAGTGGTTGCTGTGCCACTTCATGTATAGTCACTGTTCTCGGCCTTTATTCTTCTGCCCAGGGAAACCGAGTTCTCCTACTTTCTAAGGTGACAGCTTCCCTGTGTGCCTGTCTTCCCACCCACTTCATTACCATTTGAACTGCACACTTGTTTTCAGAAGTATGTTAAATGTGTTCATTTCTCTTTGTGTTTCTGACAATGGACATATTTTTCTGTACCTACCATTTATTACATTTGATTTCTTTGAAGCCGAAGTTATTCCATAGAGGTTTATTTATTGTGTTTAATAAATAACATAAAATTACTTTTCTGCCTGCCTGCAAGCCTTTTGGATTTTTTGAACTTGCTTTAATTTAAAATAATGTGACTGTGTTTATATATGTGTATGGATGAGCATGGTATATATTCTGCTCACTTTTTAGAAGCTTATTTAACGTTGCTATTTAAAAGTCAATATATTGATTAGGAATACATTATTGGTCTCAGGAAATAGTAAACCTGTTCTGTTTCATTTTATCTGAGCTATTCAGATCTAAGAGAGAATCTGTGACTTTCTACCAGAGAGGGTGGTTTGGAGGTAAATTTTCATTTCAAGTTAAAATGTTATCTGGGTTCATGGTCTGCACTGGGTCTTAATTTATTAATGTGACTGAATGGAACAATGACACAGAGAGGCAAATGTCACTGAAAGAAACATTTTTATTACTTATAGTTTTAGAGAAAATAGCGCACCCCATGGCGTGCAGAGCCTCATCCAGAAGCACCAGCTTTGGTCAGGAGGCAGAAATAGGAAGGAGGGGAAAGCCTAGGGTACAGCCTTTTGGAGTGTTTCCTTGGGACAGGAGAGACAGACTGGGTAAATATCTTCAGACTAGTTTGAATAATTCCAATGGGCTTTGGGGTACAGGAGTTGCCCTAGCTGTCTGGTACCTGGCCCAGGATGATTAGGGTGGAGGAATATAACCTCCTAGAGTGTACAAACCAGATAAAAGCAATCGTTTGGAGTCCAGCATTCTGGAATGGTTATTTTGCATATGCAAGTTGTATTCCTAGCCAGGCCCTTTGACCTGTCTAGGAATTGTTAGTCCTGAGAAGGGCTGTCTCTCCCAGATACAGAAAATAAAGAACACATGATTAATAAAAACCCACCATCATTTTCTTAGTTCTCTTCCTAGTTTTCTCCCCACTCCACCTTCTTTTTTTACTGATGCTCTCTTTTAAAGTTCAGACTTAAGCCATTCACTCCTTGTTCTTTACAAATTTTCAATCTGGTGCTGACCACATGCATGCACCTTCAGGGCCTTAATCAATGTCCTGGCTATCAAGGATAAGGGTATGGCCTTGACCTAATTAGTGTTTCTCTCTGAGCCTCTACTTCCTTATCTATAATAGGGAGGTTGGTGGGGATGGTGGGCTTAATTTTTCTTCCAATCTGTATCTTTCATCTCAGAGTGTGGAACTAGCCCCTTCAAAGGGACGATTTTCTGAGATGAGGTGTGGAGGATAATCCCCACCTCTAAAGCATTTGCCTTGAAGAGCAGAGAAAGGAAGATGGAATATCCCTGGGTTAGACAGGGAAAGAGATTTCAAAACTCCTTGCCATCCAGTTGCATTTATAGCACTTTAATTCTGCTTGTGTGTTAGTCTTTGCAAATATTAATTTTAGGCTCCCATAATATTAATGTCTACTGTTTCCCATTAGAAGCTATTTGTTGCAATCCAACAAGTCTTCATTGTCTTGCTTATTTCTACCAATGTACTTGTCCTCGTGCAGTTCCCTCTGCCTTGCATACTCTCTCCTAATTCCTTTTATGTTTAATTCTCCGGGCCTAGTGTTTGTTCTCCTGATTTTCTTCTCTGATTCTCTGATTTTTCTGGTCTACATTTGTTGCTGAAAAACATGTTTTTGGTGAACATCACAGGAAAGAATTCAAGGACTCACAAAATAAGCCAAGCAACAGAGGATTTATTAAAAGAAAGGAAGAAAGTACACTCCCAAAATAGTGGGAGTGGGCAGGCTGGAGAACAGCAACTGCCCCAAAGAACAATGAGGCTTAGGATTTTATTAGAATGAGGACACGAAATATTCAAAATTTAGGGGTGGCATTATAGCATTCCCAAGGTGGTACTCCTTTTGGTAGGAAGGTGAGACTTCTTTGTCCTTATGTGGCTCTAGTCAGAACTGTCATGGCAACACAGTGCGTGGATATTTTTCCCTGTTGGCAATACTAATAATATTATAATCTACTACAATTAGCTGAAGTTCACCTTGAAGGGCAAGATGGCATAGTGAGTCACCAAAATCTAGTTCTGGCTGACCTGGTAGCTGCACCTTTTCTTAGGAATGATCTCATGTCCTGCTTCCTTTGTATGCCCTCACATCTTCTCCCTTTTCTCCCCACGGTCACCCCGCAGCCCTACTCATTGAGCTCTACTTTGGGGCTCATGGGTAACACCATACAATGAACTTTAACAAATTCTAATTGTTACATATGTGTAAGCTTTTTAAATAATTACATATGTGTAAGACAATTAATGAAGACTTGTTGGACCCTAAGCTTTTAGTGGTCAGAGTCTACTTCTTGGGTGCCCTGCCAGTGTTGGATGTCTATGCTCAATGTTTATGTAATACACATTAGATCTCTCAATGGTTTGCTGTTCTTTCTTCTACACCAACTGAAGAAGAGGTGTTTTTGCAGCTTCAGAATTCCGTGTTTTTGTCCCTATATTTCTATATTCCCTTCATCCCCATGACTGTTTTATTGTCCTCAGTATTAATAGTAATAGTAGTAATACTGAGGTCAATAAAACTGTCATGGGGATGAAGGGAATATAGAAATATAGGGACAAAAACACTGAATTCTCTAAGTCTTGGCTTTACTTATCTAACTCTCCATGGGCTGTAAGCCCCTTGAGGGATGTGACTTGAAATGACCGGTACACAGTAGGAGCTAAAAAGTTGCTCTTGGTATAATTGGAGAAGAAACTCAACCAGCTTTTCACATTTTACACTCTCCTCTGTTCAGAACTCACCATCTTTAATTTATCTTGAAGGTTTCTTTTCTTTTTCTTTTTTTTTTAACCAACACACAGAAGGACAGAGTGTGCCATGAATTATGACTTCTCCTTGTTCCTTGGAGAGACAATCGGAATATTTTCCAGGTGGGTGTTTAAATGAACCAAATTTGTCCCATGCTTGTCAGATTCCTCCCTCTCTGTGTGCTGCAGGTGGAAGAATAAGAAGTGAAAACCCGAACTCTCTTAACCTTTTCAAGTCTTCAAATGATTTTCCAGACAGATAAGACTAAATCCGCATTGGATCTCTGCTCGGGAGCAGGGATGGTGGCTGTTCACAGGCTGCATGTGTCTTGCTCACAGCTTCATTGTCTTCCCTGATCCTCAGTGGAGAAAATTAAAACTCTGATGGTCAGATTAGGTGGTTTTAAGCCTCTACCCTTTGCTTCTACTGCAGATGTGAGCATTAGGCTTATCTACTAGTTCACATGAGGTGATCAATAACTTGAACATTTGAAGAAATAATTGAAGTAATAAGATCCTTAAGCTAAAGTGCTTTGTGAATTGTTAAAATGAACAAACAACAAACAAACAAAAAATACACAACCAGAGTAAATAAATAAAAATCCTCACCTTAGGCTTCCTAGCCACAGAACAGAGGGTCACCTGCCTAGAATAAGGCAGAGGGCACTGTCAAAATCACCTATTTCGCAGCACTGCCTTCTTGTCTGAATTGGCTCTATCAGTCATTCCTTTGAGTTAAAGTATTGGTTGAAAATGGGGCTGTATGTTAACCAGGAGACACCCTGCTTGTTATTGGAATTAATAAGACTTTTATCCAGGTGTTTAGCTAGTCTTGGGGGAGCTGGGCCATGGGTCAGATAAATCTTCAAAGGGAAAGGGGGCTAGCAATAATCCAGATGTCAGGGGCTATGGCTAAAGGGCCATTTTTACTGCATCACACAGGGCAGGAAAGCAAGGGTATGAGCTAATTTCCTGAAAAGGAGAGATCAGTGGTTGAGAGTAGAGGTCCCCTAAAACACACATAGCTTATTTCCCAGTGTTGCCAAGACTAGCAATGACATCCTTATCAAGGGCTATTAGTTAATCAGCATTTATCAGGCACCCTAACTTCCGGGGGAATGAGAATCCGAAGTCCAACTAGAACATTTAAGTCATCAGATTTATTTCAGTTTTGTGATGGGCATCATTATAAAATATGTTTTTTCTATACCTGCTGCTCTGTGTTATTCATCCTCTTATGGAGTGGCTTTTAATCTCAAATCATATAATTCTTCATCACCTGGGATCAGTATGAAGGGAAATAGGCCCTAGGTATTCATTCTTCTAAGGTATAGCATAAATCAAGCTTTGCTTATTTTTAATTCTGTATAGCTAAAAGATACAGCGTATCCTTGCATCTGACTTTCACAATGGTGTGACTTTTCTTCAGAAACAAGTGGAACAGGATTGGTTTTGTTTAGTTACACAAGTGAAGAATCTGAGAGTCACAGGGGACCACTAGATAAAGCCTAAATAAGACTATATAAAAACCAGGAACCAAAAACCAAATAAAACCTGAAAAGATGCTGGAAATTTTCTCTCTTAATCTCTTGTTCTCTCTTAATCTTTTTCTGTCTCTCTCTTTGCCTCTTCGTCTCCATGTCTGTTAACAGAAGGAAGGAGGCTCTCTACATAGCACATGGGCACTTCCTCCTACGACCCTTTCATTTCACTAAATATATCTATTTGTTGGGCAAAATGATGTTTGGAAAAGCATTTACTAATGTTCTTTAATTTACTTAAAGATGAAATAGTTATCTATGTAGAGATTATGTGAATTTTTGTTTTCCCTAAGCTAAATATTGTAAAATGATAGGAACTTTTGTTAAAAAAGCTGGCCAGTTCTAGCCTTCAAAGTGTCCAGAAGGGATCAGAGCTCCCTTCTCTGTCTTGAACAGATTTTCACAGGGTTCACTCTAAGCCACACTTTCTAAAAGGCCATTGACAAGATCCAGGATGAAGTTATGTTGAAAAAACATCTTATGAGCAGCAGTTGAAGGATCAGGGGAATCTTCAGCCCGGAAAGGAAACTACTGAAGTCAGAATGAATGTATTTGTTGTCTTGAGATATTTACAGTGTTGCTCTGTTGCGAAGGGGCAGCCTTGACAGAACTTGGCCTCATGTCTAGGAGTTCTGGACAGGGAGATATGAGCTTATGAAAAGGAGGAACTACTTCATCAGAACTGCCAGGTTAAGTAGTGAGCCCTCAGTCACGTGAAGTATGCTAGTGAAGGCTGTATGCTCACTTGTGAGAACGCTATAGGTGAGATTAGGCTGGATTATTCCATGTGCCTGCATCTGAGGTGAGGTTTCCCTGGAGTTAACCCCCAGAAGAGCAAAAATTCCCTTCTATTTGAATCCTTACATGGAAAACACAACAAATCTCTGTGGAAGACACATAGGCTTGAAAATACTTTTAGATATTTTAATTGATGTTTGAATGTATTGTATATTCAAATAATAGACTCAGTAAAGGATGAGGCAAAGGAATTTCAAAAACATTTAGTAATAGTTTCTGGGTATCTGAACTCACAATTCAAATATTGGTATTGTTATAAGTAAATAATTCAAAAATGATATAATATAACAACACAGCAAGCAGGTCCTTGAATAATGTCACTTTGTTCAACATTATTTTAATGTTGATGAGAAAAAAAAGTCGATTCCTGACTGGAGTTGCTGTCTGTGTGGAGTTTGCACGTTCTCTCATGTCTATGTGGGTTTTCTCCCAGGACTCTCGTTTCCTCCCACATCCTGAAGATGTGCATGTTGAGTAAACTAGCATGTCTAACTTTGTTCCAGAGGCTCACAGGGATGTCCAAGAGAAGACTCAATCCAGAGCAACAGTGACCATGTTCTTGTCTTCACACAAGAAAGAATTCAAGGTAAAACAGATGCAGGAAAATGCAGGGAGTTTATTGAAATGAAAGTACACACTTGAGAAGGAAGTGCGGGAGAACTCAGAGATTGCATTAAGGAGAGGAAGCCCTGATTTGCAGTATTTATCTCTATTGATGATGATGTCCCATTGACATGGCTTGCCGGTTTCCTCCCAGTAGATGGAATCCTCAGTTCCCAGCTCTTCTTCCTTATTTGGCTCTTCTGGAACTGTCGTGGCATCAGATGCATGATGGGAGTCATAGTAACCGTGATGTAAATGAGATGATGGTAATATTAAAATTAGCGAAAAGTCAGGTCCCAGTCAGAGGGATTACCTTTGCTGGATAAAACTGGTTCTTGTTTTTCTCCAGCTGCAGGTGCTGGATACAGTCCTCGTAAGTTGTGTGACCAGTGAAGTGCCTCATGTTGTATCTTGGAGGGGGTTGTCAGTTTCCTAGGCTACTTATCCTGCCTCAACTTGTTCCAGTCTGAGTGTGTGTGTGTGTGTGTGTGTGTGTGTGTGTATGTATGTGTGTGAACAAGACCTGTAATGGAGGGTGTCCTGTCCAGGGTGGGGTCCCACTTTGAGCTGCTAGGATAAACTCTGGCCACCCAAGACTCTCAAGTAGAATAGGTTGGTGGGAAAAGAATGATCTTACTTGTTTTTATGAATCTTTCTTAAATGTATGTAGAGCTCCCATGTACTTAAATGTTTAGTATTATAAGTGTTTTGCATCTTTATTTAGAAGTTTGGTGATGTTTTTGTGACCAGAATATGCCATAGAAACTTAATTCCTGCTTATATCCATTAACCTAAATAAAATTGATTTTGTTATAAGTCATTCCCTTTAAAGTTGCAGTTATCAAGAACCTATCAACATTAAGTGAGGACTTGATGCATAGCAAAAATTTACTCTATGGTTTTTATCTGGGGGTGATTTTGACCTTTGGGGACATGTGAAAATTTCTGGACACATTTTGATTGTCACGACTGAGGAGGGTGGTGTGTGCTACTGGCACCTAGTGGATAGAGGCCAGGGATACTGCTAACAGCCTGGTCTGCACAGCAGAGGCCCCCACAACAAAGAATTATCGAGTCCAAATGTCGATCATGGCACAGTTGAGAAGCCTTGCTTTATGGAGATCATGAATATAACTAGAACACTAATAAATTTTTCCAAGTGACATCATATAGATCCATAAAAGGCTATACCACAAATAACTGTATAGGAGTAAAGATGATGAGTTTTAAAGAACTGCGCTTTGTATTATGTGGCTCAGAAAATGGCTTTATGACAGCAGATATTCTGTTGTCAGCAATGCATGTAAAAAGTTTCAAGAAAGCTCTTGCATAAAATGTGTGAATGAAGAAAGCAATATTTCTAAATCCACGTTATTGTATATAATAATATGCGATTTTAAATATTTCTTTTTAGCTAATTTAGATCTTCAGTCTAATGCTCTCCCAACTGAGCTATTAATATTTTGGCAGCTTGTTTTTAACTAATTTAATAAAATAAATCTTATAGTTATTTGGCCATTTAATCTTCTCTAATAGTTAATATATTGAAGTGGGTCAGAAACAATTTTTTGAACTTCTCATTGGGAAAATGGCTGCATGCTTCATATTTAGGCTGGCTTTGTAGCTTGACTTACATAGCATACATTTTGTTGTTGTTCATGATATGAAATTCCTTCAAACTTATGAATCTGGAAATAACTTCTAAAGTTAATCAAGTTTTTCCTACTTACATTTGCTTTAAAAAATTGCACACTCTAAAACTCAGCACATTCTATGAGTTTTGCCAAATGCATACAATTATGAAACTATTGCCACAATTGAGATGCAAAACAGTTCTATCATCTTCCATACTCTCTCTTGATGTCCCTTTATTATCAACTACTGTCCTCCATGTTCCTGTGTTTGAATACAATCTTATACTTTACAAGTAAAATGCTTACTTTCAAAATAAACTTATATGTGTAGGCCCAGCCTCTAAGTCAGACTGACGCAGACCTCTGGACCAAGAGAAGCGTGAAGTCCCCAGTCCACCTGCTCTGCCTCCCTCTGGCCCCAACTAGGGCCCTGGGGATTTTCTGGGAAATTGGTGCTCTGCAGAACTGCCAACACTGATGATTAACTTCTTTCACTGATCAAATGTTAAGCAAGCCCTTACAGATGCTGGGCTAGTTGCTTGGGAGAGAGAGATGAACCAGATATATACGGTTCTTGCTTTTAATGAGCATAGAGTCTAGTAGACATCGATCAAACACGTGCAAATAAAATACAAAATTGAAGCTTTGATAAATGCTGGAGTAGACAAATGACAAGATGCTTTGGGAGGAAGAATTAGTTAAGCGGAAGCAAGAAAAATGTCCTCTCTGATGGAACTGTCCCTGCTCACCATTCACGTCTGTGCACAGGAAGCTTTGGGAAAGTCCTGAGGTAGAAGGTGGAGAGTAGAAGGTGCAACCATGAGAAAGCTGGTGTGGTCCGGCAGGGAGGAAGTTCCTGGAGAAGTTAGCAGGGGCTAAGTGTCATTAAAAAAAATGGAAAATTTGAATTTGTGAACGATAATATAAACGGAATCACTTCAAAATGGAGTCCCAGAGGAAATGCCATGTAATTCTTACTTCTCAAACCTTCGGAATATTTCTACTGGGCAAAATAACTTTTGGTAAGCCAAAGCAACATGCAATCAACTGTGTGCAAAGCTAACAGGAAAGCAGGCATCCTGACTACCAAACTGAAAATTAAAGACATTGCCATCTCTAGTTAAAGAATAAATTAGAGTATGTGTACCCATAAAAATTGCTTTCTTCTATTCATGTAATTATTCCCTTGCCTTCACCTCTTAATAGGAACATGATTTGGGTTTCTGCCTAAATTAGTGCTTCTCAGAATTGCAATTGTCTTTGGTCTCTAATAAATGATTGTTGCTTCTCACTTTGGGTTTTTATTTTTAAGTTAACGAACTTGACCTCAAATTTGCAGCCATTGAAATGTTTTACATAGGTGGATGGCATGATCAGATCTTAGTTTTATTTTCTCTCTCTCTGTCTCTATCTCTGTCTCTGTCTGTCTGTCTGTCTCTTTCACACACACACACACACACACACACACACACACACACAGAGAGAGAGAGAGAGAGAGAGAGAGAGAGAGAGAGAGAGAGGCTGCTATTTGCAGAATGGCTTGGAGTTTTGGAGTGTGGAATGGTCAAGTATGGATGTGGAGGGAGTAGAGAAATTTTATTTTAGCAGTACAAGCAGGAGATGAAGGTGGTTGGGTCAGGAGGTGATGGTAAAAATAAAGACAAACTAATGCATTAAAAGTACACATAAGAGGTAAATGCTGCCCTGCTGTTGGGATGGGGAGAGAATGACAAGGAAGTTGGCTGGGTTTCTGGCTCAGGCACTGTATTTACTGAGGTGCAGCCCTCTGGAAGTGGATTAAGAGTCCATTTCTGAACATGCTAAGATTGTAGTGCATGGGAGCCATCCAGAAGGAAATGCCAAGTGGGCAGACAGATACCAAGGTCCGGAGCTCCAAGGTGGACCTTCCAACCATCATTTACTTACTCTTTGGGAAGGCCTGCCATGCCCTCGTCCCTGAGCTAGGTGTTAGGGTAAACACGTGGCTATAGGGTGGTCCCTGCCCTGAAAGCACTGGGGAAGGAAGGAGGATGTATTTGGATGAATATTGTTAAAAAAAAAGTTCACAGCCTTGAACTCACTTTGGGATAAAATTTCTCTGCCTCAGTCAGGAAAGTTAAGTGTCCAGCATTGTTATATGGAGGATTTTCCTAGATGGAAAGTGGGAAGAACCCTATTCCAGGGAGAGAAAGCAGTATGTGCAAGGTCTGAAAATTGATAGTCTGCTTGGGATAATTCCAAGTAGTTTGATGTAGGCAGGTTGTAGGGTTTGTGTATTATGGGAAGTGGTTGGGAATGGGGACTTTTGGGTAGGAGTGTTGAACTATGGAAGGGGAAGCTGAGAAGGACTGTAAGAAATGAAGAGACATGATATGATCTGTGACCTCATACTGCAGTATGGACTAGAGAGGGAGGGACTCTGGTCAGGGAGATGGGCTGAGAGGTAGGCTGACCAGATGCATTATTTTAAATGGAACAGAAAACAACAATACTGTCCCATTTCAAACACTGCGTAGGGTCGGCCTACTGACACCTTGAATTTAGCCTAGTGAGACTAGGCTGACCATAGGTACCATTTGAAACAGGACAGTGCCATTGTCTTCTGTCCCATTTAAAATGGTGCATCTGGTCAGTCTACTGAGAGGACATTGCAGTGGTCCAGGCTGTGGCAATATAGATGGAGAGAAAAGGATGATTTAGGGATTTGGGAGTCAGAATCTACTGGTCTTGGTGACAGAAGAAATGAAAGGGACAGGAGATTATGTCATTTCCATTTTGTGCGAACAGTTGGTGGTAATGGTGTTACCTACAAATACAGCTCTAGATGAGAAACAGTTTTGTGGTGAAAGTGCTTCTTGTGTGTGAGTTCCTGGGGGCCCTCCATAGACCTCCAGAGGGAAATCAGGATGATGTGAACCCATCACATGAACCGATTTGCTGGAGGATTGTAAATTCCTCAGCCTACGACCACACTGCATTCCAGTGGTTTGTTTATGAGTCTCTCTGTAGATTATGGATAGTCCCAAGGACAGGAGCTGGGCCACAGTTTCCATTTCTCTCCAGTTTCCATTTTCCTCCACTGTTGTAGAGCAATGGCTCAAAACTTTTTCCATCAACCACAGTGAGAAATAAATTTTACAATGTGCACAGATATACATCGAAAACATATAAATTTATAAAACACTTACCCATAGCACTCTCGCATACTTTTTGTCTCTCC
This sequence comes from Lyroderma lyra, assembly GCA_004026885.1. NCBI lineage: Eukaryota > Metazoa > Chordata > Mammalia > Chiroptera > Megadermatidae > Lyroderma > Lyroderma lyra. Next base: position 84,718 of record PVJL010005268.1, on the reverse strand, counting down.
TCCCTTCTCTTTCCCACTTATCTCCTTTCTTTTCCTGCCCTCATCTCTCCTCTTTTCTCCTTTTATTTCTTCTAGTTTCTTCTCCGTTCTTTAAAAAATATTCAAATTTCACTTTAAAAAGGTATCCTGTCCTATGTTCACTTTAGGACTAGGGGGCTGCATTCTGCAGTGTGTAAACCACTGATGCTGAGCACAGGGTGTTGTAAAAACTCTGGAATCTGTAGTCAGGTAGACTTGGGTTTGAATTTTCCTCTGACACTGAATAGCCATATGGTCTTGGCAAGTCATTTAACCTCCCCGAGCCTCACTTTTCTCATGAAACTGAATGCATCTAAATGAATGTACTTGTATGAATTTGTCTTGCTGCTGTAAGCAGTTACCACAAAACTAGTAACTTAAAACAACACAGATTTATTTTCACATAGTTCTGGAGGTCAGCAGTCCAAACTAAATTTTACTTAGGTAAAATCAAGTTATCAGCAGGGCTGTGTTCCTTCTGGAGGCTCTGAGGGAGAATCTGTTTTCTTGACTTTTTTAGTTCCTAGAGGTTGCCTGCATTCTTTGCTCATGGCCTCTACTTCCATGCTCAATTCCAGCAGCATTTTCAAATCTCTCAGACTCTGACCTTCTGCCTCTTTCTTCCACATTTAAAAGGCTGTGTGTACATATTTACCCAGATGATTCAGGACAATCTTTTTTTTTTTTTTTAAGGTTAGCTGATTTGCAACTTTACTTCTATCTTCAATCTTAATTCTCCCTTGACATTTAACATACTGTATTCATAAGATCTGTGATTAGGAGATGACCTATTATTCTGCCTACCATAATAATACAGTGAGAAGGACCTCAGGTATGTTTGATAAAGAGTTGATGACATTGAAGTTTTCTTAACTATGACATTTTGTAAAATTAAAAAAGTATATATTTTAAACCAGTTCAATACAAAACAAAACAAAAACCATCTCTTTACACACACACACACACACACACACACACACGAGGGTAGACTCATCCTAGAAAAAGTGCTACATACCTCATTGCTACATATCACTATGGTCACCTTTAAGTACTCCCCTTGGGAAGTTATGCACCTATGCCAGCACCTAGTCCACACTTCAAAGCAATTTTAGAACTCTTTTCCTACAATGGCCATCAGAGCTGTCATCATCTCCAAAATTTGACAATTAAGTTTGCAAACTTGCCACTGTACGCTTAGATTGATAGCACTGTACTATGACACCTTACTGAATTGTTCCTACAGTTTGGGTATGATGACAGCTCTTATAGCCATTCCAGAAAAAGAGTTTTACACACACACACACACACACACACACACACACACACACAAGTGTTCAGCAGAAGCAACACTCTTTTTAAAATAGTTATGTTAATATGGTCATGATATTGTTATATTACAGAATTACATGCTTATGGGGGAGGAGGGCAAGATGGCCACTGGGGAGGAGGTCCCTAAAGCCTCTCCCAGAAAATACAATTGAATAGCTATCCTGGAGCCAAGAAAGAGGACTCTGAGTGACACAACGACAGCTGAGAAATCCATGCATCTCAAGAAAACACCAAAGGTTGGAGAGAGGGAGGTGAGAAGGAGAAAGGGGAGGGAGCAGAGACGGATTGCAACAGGACCCCTTTGCTGCTGACTATCTGGGAGCAGCACAGTGCCTGGGAGGGTGGAAGTCAAGAGCTGACAAGAGTGAAAGCCAGCCAAAGTGGCAGAACGGTGGGAGATTGTGGGGGAGCTGGGCCTTAGAGCAGCGTGTTGGGGACAGAGCTTGGGGACCAGCCTTTGAAACTCTTGAGTAGCAAGAGGGCTGAGCAAGGACTGAAGTGGGGCTCCAGAGACAGCACCACAGCTCCTGGTGCCCTTGTGACCCACAGCAGACGCGTGCATGGCTCTTCCGCAGGGCGGTGGTTCCTGGCCCATGGAAGAGGCCAGCCTGCTGCCTTCATGCGATCCATGACATCAGGCCCATGGGTTTGGACTTGTGGTTCACACACACCCAGTGTCCACATGTGGTAGAAGCCTGCAGACTCTGCACTGAATGACTGGTTGCTGGAATGGGCCCGGGAAGAAAGACAGATTTGATAGCATTCACCCCAGCTAGCAAGAGGAGTCTCAGCCCACATCATGCAGCTTCCCCAGCATATGGCAGGAGGTGGAGCTGCCCCAGTATGCTTTTTGTTGGCCTCCCCTCTCTCCTACAGCCTCCCCAATGAACTGCAGGAAGTGGAGGACCCCGGATAGGAGCCCTCCCCCTCCAAACGTGGCTGGAGACCAGAGATAAGACCTAAACACCACCCTTCTCTTCCAAAACTTGGCCCCTAGTGCCACCTAGTGTCTGTCCTACAGCAAGACACCACAAAAATACTAATCAGGGCTCCTGGGCTCTGCTGAACATAATACCCTTATGTCAAAGAGGAAGAACTCAGCAGACAGTATGAATTCCTTAGGATCTAAAACTGCTCAGAAAGAACATAAAAAATAGCCAGAAGAGAGTTTCATAGACCTAGAATTTTCTGAACTAAGTGACAGAGAATTTAAAGTAGTGTTCTTAAGGCTCTGAGAGAAATGAAAACATACTGGCAGAACACCAGAGCTGAAGTGAATGACTTGAAAAAGGAAATCCATGAATAAAAGGTACAATTTAACAAAGGAATTAAAAACATAAGGAAGATCGAGATGGAAATTTGAGAGATAAATAATGCAATAAAAGGAGTGAGTATAACTGCCATAGGAAACAGAGCCAACTAGATGAAGGAAAGAATTAGTGATATTGAAGATCAGAACATGGAAACATCTCAAAAAGAGGAAGAGAGGGAATATAGAACCAAAAGGATTGAAAGAACTCTGCAAGAACTATCTGACTCCATGAGATAAAACAATATCAGGAAAATAGGGATAGAAGAAGGAGCAGAGCACTCTACAAAGAACATACTCAAGCAACTAGTATATGAGAACTTTTTAAACCTATAGAAAGATCTGGAACCCCAAGTTCAATAAGAATGCACGTCCTCTAGATACCTGGACCCTAGCAGATCTTTCCCAAGACATATGGTACTAAAGATGTCAAAAACTAAAGACAAACAGACAATTCTCAAGGCAGCCAGGAAAAAAAAGAACTATAACCTTTAGAGGAAAACCCATCAGGCTGGCATCAAACTTCTCAGAAGGAACTCTACAAGCCAAAAGGGAGTAGAATTGAATATTCAAAACTTTAAAAGAGAGAAACTGCCAGCCATGAATAAATTATCCAGCAAAATTATCTTTCAGATATGAAGGTGGAATAAAGACCTTCTCAGACACACAGAAGCAGAGGGAATTCACCAGCACAAGGATGGCACTTCAAAAAATACTAAAGGAGCCTCTTTCACCTGAAACAAAACATCAAGACACATGGAATAGAGTTGGGACAACAAGAAACAAACAAAAATAAAACAATAACAAAAAAGTAATGGCCACAGAAAATCCTCACATATCGATCATTACTCTAAATGTAAATGGACTGAACTTGCCAATAAAAAGATACAGAGTAGCAGACTGGATTAAAAAACAAAACCCATCCATATGCTGTATCCAAGATACACACCTCAGCCATAAGGACAAACACAGACTCAGAGTTAAAGGATGGGAAACAATACTCCAAAGAAATAGTAACCAGAGAAAAGCAGGGGGTGCCATACTGATACTTGATGAAATAAACTTCAGGTCAAAAAAGATAGCAAGAGAGAAAGATGGACATTACATAATCATAAAAGGCACAATGCAACAACAAGAAGATTTTACACTAATTAATATATATGCTCCCAACCAGGAAGCACCAAAATATACAAAGCAACTACTAATAGATCTGAAAGGAGAAACTGACAAAAGCACAATCATCATGGGAGACTTAAAGAGCCCGCTAACAGCCATGGACAGATCATCCAAACAGAAAATAAATAAGAAAATATCAGCTCTAAATGACACATTACAGCAATTGGACATAATTGACATTTACAGGACACTTCAACCAGCAAAAAAAGATTATACCTTCTTTTCCAGTGCACATGGAACATTCTCAAGAATAGACCACATGGTGGGACACAAAAGTAGCCTCAGCAAATTCAAGAAGATCAAAATCATACCAACTGTATTCTCAGACCACAAAACTTTAAAATTGGAGATCAACTATAAAAGGAAATCAGAAAAAAACACATATACATGGAGATTAAACAACATCTTATTAAAAATGGATCAAACAACAAATAAAAAGAGATTAAAAATACATAGAAACTAATGACAATGAAAATACAACATATCAAAATTATTGGGACACACAAAAAACAATAATAAGAGAGAAATTAGTGTCATTACAGGCCTATCTTAAGAAACAAGAAAAATCACCAGTAAACATCTTAGCATCCCATCTTAAAGAATTAGAAAGAGAAGAGCAGACAAAACCCAAAGTCAGCAGAAGAAAGAAATAATAAAAATTAAAGCAGAGCTAAACCAATTAGAGAGCAGAAGGACAATAGAAAAAAATAATGTTACAAAGAGCTGGTTCTTTGAGAAAGTCAACAAAACTGACAAACCCCTGGCTAGACTAATCAAAGGACAAAAGGAAAGGACACAAATATCCAAAATTAGAAATGAAAGGGGAGAAATTACCACTGATACCACAGAAATACAAAAGATTATGCCACTAAATTTAACAACCTAGAAGAAATGGACAAGTTTCTAGAGACTCATAGCCTACCTAGACAGAACCAAGAAGAACTGGATAATCTAAATAGACCAATCAATAGCAAAGAGATTGAAATGACTATCCATAATCTCCCTAAAGGCAAAAGCCCTGGACCAGATGGTCTCACCAATGAGTTCTACCAAACATTCAAAGAATTAACGCCTATCTTCCTCAGACTCTTCCAAAAAATTGAAGAGGAAGCAATACTTCCTAACTCATTCTATGAGGCCAACATTACCCTAATACCAAAGCCTGGTAAAGACAACACAAAAAAAGAAAACTATAGACCAATATCTCTGATGAACACACATGCAAAAATCCTAAACAAAATATTAGCAAATAGAATACAACAATGCATCAAAAAAATCATACATCATGATCAAGTGGGATTCATCCTGGGAGCACAGGAATGGTTCAACATATAAAAATCAATCAATGTGATACACCACATAAACAAAATAAAAGGCAAGACCATATGGTCATATCAATTGATGCAGAAAAAGCTTTCGACAAGATACAGCATCCATTTATGATCAAAACACTAAATGAAATAGGTATAGAAGGAAAGCATCTCAACATAATAAAGGCCATATATGACAAACCCTCAGCTAACATCATACGGAATGGGGAAAAGCTGAAATCTATTCCCCTAAAATCAGGAATAAGACAGGGATGCTCCCTGTCACCACGGCTATTCAATGTAGTACTGGAAGTTCTAGCCATGGCAATCAGGCAAGAGAAAGGAAAAAGAGATATCCAAATCAGGAAATCAATGGTTAAATTGTCACTATTTGCAGATGACATGATCCTTTATATAGAAAATTCCAAAGATTCCACCAGGAAATTATTAGAAACAATAAATAAATACTGTAAAGTCACAGAATACAAAAATCAATGTACAAAAATCAACAGCATTCCTATGTTCAAACAATGAACCCTCAGAAAAAGAAATGAGGGAGTCGATTCCTTTTACTACCACAAAAAAACGAATGAAATACTTGAAATTAGCTTAACAAAGAATGTGACAGACTTATACATGGAAAACTATAAGACACTTTTGAAAGAAATTGAAGCAGACACTAAGAAATAGAAAAATCTGCCCTGTTCATGGATAGGAAGACTTAATATTCTTAAAATGGCCATTTTGCCCAAAGCAATCTACAGATTTAATGCAATACCCATTAAAATCCCACAATCATACTTTTGTAAAGTAGATAAAAGAATTATCAGATTTATGTGGAACCATAAAAGACCTCAAATTGCATTACTACATAAAAAGCAATACTACATAAAAAGAATAAGGGTGGTGGTATTACACTCCCTGACTTCAATTTATATTACAAAGCATTAATAGTCAAAACAGTTTGGTATTGGCAGAAAAAAATATATATAGACCAATGGAGCAGAACTGAAAACCCAGAAATAAATCCACAAATTTATGGACAAATAATTTTTGATAAAGGAGAAAAAATATGCAATGGGGAAGACAGCCTCTTCAGTAGGTGGTGCTGGGAAAGCTGGAAAAACATATGCAAAAGAATGAGCCTGAGCTGTGAACTCTCTCCATATACAAAAATTAACTTGGAATGGATTAAAGACCTTCATATAAGACCTGAAACAATAATGTGTATAGAAGAAAACATTGGTACTAAGCTTATAGACCCAGGGCTCAAGGAAGACTTCATGAACCTGACCTCAAAGGCAAGGGAAGTAAAAGCAAAAATAAATGAATGGGATTATATCAAACTAAAAAGCTTCTGTACAGCAAAAGAAACCATCAACAAGGCAAAGAGACAGCCAACTGAATGGGAGAAAATATTTGCAAACGATGCATAAGATAAGGGTCTAATATGTAAAATGTATAAGGAACTAATATGACTTAACAACAAAAAAACAAACAACCCAATTAAAAAGTGGGCAGAAGAACTAAACAGACACTTCTCCCACAAAGAAATACAAATGGCCAGCAGACATAGGAAAAAATGCTCATCCTCATTAGCTATCAGGGAAATGCAAATCAAACCCACAATGAGATACCACCTCCCACCTGTGAGAATGGCTGTTATCAACAAGACAAGGAATAACAAGTGCTGGAGAGGAGGTGGAGAAAAAGGAACTCTGGTACACTGCTGTTGGGAGTGCAAATTGGTACAACCACTGTGGAAGGCAGTGTGGGGGTTCCTCAGAATATTGGGAATGGAGCTACCATGTGGCCCAGCAATCCCCCTTCTGGATATCTACCCCCAAAACTTGAAAACCTTTGTCCGCAAAGACTTATGTACCCCAATGTTCATGGTAGTGCTGTTCATAGTGGCCAAAACATGGAAACAACCAAAGGTCCCTGCGACAGATGACTGGATAAAGAAGCTGTGGTGCATATACACAATGGAATATTACTCAGCTGTAAGAAAAGATGAAATATTGCCATTTGCAACAAAATGGATGGACCTGGAGATCATCATTCTAAGCGAAATAAGCCAGACAGAAAAAACCAAAAACTGTATGACTTCACTCATATGTGGAATATAAAACTGAAAGCAACAAAGATAAAAAATGAACAAACAAACAAATAACCCATGGACACAATCAATAGTTTAATGTTTTTTTGTGGACAAGTAGGGAGAATATGGGAGAAGGGGTAGTGGGTGGGAGAGGAGGAGGGGAAACTAAATAGAAGGTGATGGAAAGAGAAGTCACATTAGGTGGTGAACTTATACAACAAGTTGACAATGCACTGTAGAACTGTACACCTGGAACCTATGTAATTCTTGCTAACAAATGTCACCCCAATAAGTCTAACAATAAAAAAAGGAATTATATGCTTATGATTTTATAAGTGAAAAAGAGGCGTTATTTGTACTGTATGCTGTATTTAACTTTAAGCCAGATTCCCATTTTACCTTTGGAAAATGAATGTTTGAACCTGAGCATAGGACTTTGCATTCGACTATTTTTATAGTTTTGAACCCAGACATTGTCATTAAAACAGTGTTTAAAAATGATTTGTTTTGATTGAGAATTTGGTTAGCATGACAGTGTTTCAATGACAATGTTCAAATCAACAATGTTGAGCAGGCCAGGCCTTATTACAGTCTTGTGAAGTTATCTTAAGACATTCCTATGCTTTGAAACTGATTGTTAATGAATAATTTTGTTTCATCTGAGAGAAAGAAGGAGAGAGAGAACAGAGAGAGAGACATGAGAGGAAAATGAATAAGAGCAAGCTGTACTTCTGAGAATACAACACAAAACTGAGACTTTTTCTGAGGATTGGTGTCTTTAAAAGCTAGAGTTATAATGAGGCTGACTTTCAATAAATAATAGTTATTATTATTCTACATATTTTCAACATTTCTCCTGACTACACGTGGAGCTATGTGCAAGGCTCTTGCTGTTCCATATGGAAAAATTTGCCTCCCCTGCCCATGAAATTAAAGCACTAAATCCCCTAATGCTTAGCCAGCCTGCAAGCCTGCAGTCAAAGCAGGCCTAAGTCCCTGGCACTTTGACAGCAGGAGATTTGTAAGGAGGTTCAACAACAGTGCAAAAGAGTTCCATGAACTCTTGAAGCATCTTAAGGAGCATCAAGAAGGATGACATAGGGCCTGGAGTTCTGAATCATGAGGGAAGGTTTATGGCAGCTCTGCCTACTCTGAGGAGAGGTGATAAAGTAAGACAAAGCACCACAGTAGGCAGTGAGAAGGAAATGAAGGACATCACCATTTATTTTAGTGTGTGTCCCCTGTGACATTAAACGTGAGGATTTTTGCAACCACCTGAATGATGAATTGACTTTTTCAGACTCCATTTGTTCTTCCACACTCACGAAGAATCATAGTTTTCTGTTTTCCAGATATTTTGCCTCTACACGCATGATTGAATCACATAGTTGTCAGCTGATATTTGCCATCATATTGATTCAGGCCAGGGCTGTTCTAGAATATAAGGTTGTTTGTGCTTCTGAAATCATGAACAGGAGCCTTGTTGAGCAGATCTCTGTAACCCAGTGCCTTATCCAGAGACCCTTAAATTCTTAATGAATTTAATGGGTAATGGATTCAAATTGTTTTTCAACAAATTTTGTACCCATTTTCTTGACTCCTGGTCATTATGCAAATAATTTCATGGGAATAAACTCTGCTTTTTGTGTGTGTGAGAATTAGATTTTATAGTGGTTAGATATCAAGTTTTGGAATTAGACCCATACTCAAATCTCTATTTGGGTTCTTACTTATAAGCCATGTGACTTTGAGATAATTACTTAAATTATCCAAGTATCAGTTTACTCATCTGTAAAATGGGAATAATATTACATTACTCACAATACAGAGTTATTGTGAGAAGTGCTTAAGATCATACATGTCAAGCACCTCACACAGTGCCTGGCACGTGGTGGAATCCTAATCCATGGTAGTTGCCATAATTAGCATGGGGGAGAGGCCTTAGGGGAGATGGTGATTGATCCAGGTGAGTTGCTTCAGTTGTTTGATTCAGGTGGATTGTTTCTACTGCTCAGGTATAATAGATTGCAATGTATGATTTTAATTTCCCTCTGGCTCTGGTCCTCTGTGGCATTTGTTCTGGTTCACACTTTTTCACTGCAGGAGAGAGGCAATAGAAGATGAGCCAGAGAGAGACCTGGAGAAGCAATATTGGGGAAAGTCCAGTCCTGGGGCCACTTCTTCTACTGCCAGAAGAGGCTTCTCTGAGTGTATCTTTATCCCAAGAAAGAATTTGAAGTCAAGCGATTAAGGGGGCATTTCTTAGGGTGGTAGCTCTCTGTCCTTTGTCTATCCTTGTCAAGTCTATGATTTCCAGAGAGAGAGAGAGAGAGAGAGAGAGAGAGAGAGAGAGAGAGAGAGAGAGAGACAGAGAGAGAGAGAGAGAAGTAACTGAGGAAACTTGGTGAGTTGAGTTTTCAGGAGCAGATTTTATGGGAGAACTTGGAAGGGCTGGTAATAGAGTGGCCTGACCCAGGCTGAAAGTAGGTGCAGCCAGCTTGGAAGAAGCCTTGCTCAACCTCTTTTTCCATCTCACACTTGCCCCTTTAAACTTCCAGACTCTATTCAATTATTTCATTCTGGAATTCTCTTTCATGATGTTCTGTCCCAGATACCCTGTACTCACATCTCCCATAGTACTACAACATAATGGTTGGTTTATGAGTAGACTGACCAGCCATACTGTTTTAAATGGGACAGAAAGCAATAGTACTGTCTCATTTCAAACGGTATGTACAGTCAGCCTAGTCTCACAGGACTAGTATGAAAAAGGACAGTACCATTGTTCTCTGTCCCATTTAAAACAGTATGTCTAGTTAGCCTATTTATGAGAGCACAGGTAGAGACTTATTTATCTTGGCATCCCAAGCTAGTGGTGGAATCCCTGGCACATCATGGGAGCCACTTGACTTGTCCTACCCACCCTGAGCCGGGACACTTTTGGCTTCAGGTAACAGAACACTCAATGATTTGGTTTGATTTAGGGAAATATTCAAAGCAGTTTAGAAGTCTCTCTAAACTGTTCCAGGGTCTTTTCATCATTCAACAATTTCAGCTGGGACCCACACTCTTTGCATCCTTGGGCTCTGACATCTTGTTTTGGCTCTTCAGCCTTAGGTGTATGTCTTATGGCCACAAGGTGGCTGCTCTGACTCCATGTGCTCATGGTATTGCCACAAGAGTGGTGCCAAAGAGCTTTCTTCTCAGGGAGTTTGTCTTTTTGGCCTACAACTGAAAACCTCCCATGGATTTTTCCTTATGAATCATTGGCCAGACTGTGCATACCTCCAGACAAATCTCTGGTAAAGAGAAACGGATTACACATTGGCTTAGAATTATCATAGCTCATACTCTGGAAGGTGGGGTGGGGTGCTTCCTTCCTTCTCTTTGGTCAAGGAATCTGCCTGCCTTCTCCTCAGGTGCCTAATCCATGGCTTGTGCTTCTGGCCTTTGTTTTTGTCTAGAGGTCAAAAATCTTCACTGGACTGGTAGTTCTAATGGGTTAAGAAATAACCCCTGCCCCATGTTTTCTTTGCATGTTTTGTCTTCTCCAATAGCGCATAGAATCTTTAAGGATGAAGACTGTATCCTATTCATTTTTGTCTCTAGTATCTAACATAGATCCTGGCAGATGGTTTGTGTTCAAAATATGCTTGCTGAATGGAACAAGTACCTGACACCTGAAATTTAATAAGAAAGCTATGTTGATTGGGCTACGGATGAGGTTCTAGTTCATGAGAGTAGAGTAGAAGGTTAATTTACCTAAATGCCTGATAGGTGAAAAATCAGATATTTAGCACCTAACTTGCTGTTAATTTACAAAGTAATTTCTTCTGCTTCAAGAGGTAGCTGGTGCAATGGAGGAGGGGCTGGTGAATTGTGTGAATCAGCTAGGTATAGAGCAAATGTTGCTATGTGCCTGCATGAATGTACTGAGTCAGATGGGAATTGACAATGATCTGTGATATTTAACATCTGTCTAGTGCACTGGCCTTTTGTCAAGCCTTAGCTTTGGGTCCTTTCCTTGTTTGTGTATGAGTCAACCCTCTCCCCACCCCATTCAACACAGACACAACGCAAAGCAATTGTCACACTCATACCTGATTTCCTCAACAAGAAGGCTGGGACACTCACTGTACAGGAGAGCTCAGTCAATATCTGTGACATTGAATTGGATTTCCTCAGGAGAGGCAGTAAACACACGTTGCCTCCAGCCTGACATTAGGGCTTGCCTTTGTGGGATTCTTTAGCCAGATTTTGGACAGGTTATGCACAGCATTATTTGAGACTTCACTCAGTGTAGTTCATCTTTTTATTTTGTTTTCATTTTTACCCTCGACACAGTTAATTTCTTGAGCACTCCAGCATCTCTGGAACCTCAGATAAGGATTATTACCTAGGGTTGAGGAATCCTTTGTAAAGGCTTTCTGTTCTCATAGGCTGCAAGTTGTCAACACTGACACTGTCATTGAGCCTGTTTCCTCACTCTCTGAATTACTATATGCTACATGCTATTGAGGATGACCTGTCTTTTACATATTAAAAACAAAACACTGTACTTTCAATCTAATTCATTAGATTTCCTCTAACTCAGGATTCTTATGTATCTGCACATAAATAATTTACACCAATTTTCCCAAGAATGTAGAAGGTTGGGATCATGGTATGACATATTTGCTTGATTTATAGTGTGATGATTGTATAAACTTTATAAAACATTGATATTTGTGGGTGGAATATTTCAAGGTTTGCATTATTCAAGGTGTATGGGAAACAGGAGTCTAACTAATAGACCTCACAGAGGTCAAGATGAAGGTGAGGACAGTAGGTAAATGGGTAGAGGTGAAGCATGGGCCAGCATACTTTTTCATCCATTGCCTCCAACATCCCATTTTGGTTTTTCCATCTGTTAAGGATGGATAAGGCTGAGGGCATAACTAAGGCATGATCCCATGGAAGGAATGGTTCATGTAAATACAAAATTGGATTAGAATAATTAAGAAATGGAAATGAGAAGATGCAACAAAATGGTGGTGTGAGAGGGACCTCCAAACAACTCCTCTACAGGTTACAACTAAGAAATCACCTACACCTCAGCCAAGGACCCTCTACACAATACACAATCACAATTAAGAAACCTACTCATTGCATGAAGGGACGTACAGGTGGTCAGAGGATTAAACAAAGGAGAAATAAAAGGAGAAGAACAGGATGTGGCTATGCGTGGGTTCCCTGCTTGGAACTCCACTGCTGGGGGAGGGAGGAGGACTTTACTTGGTCTATGGGACAGAGGGAAGGAGGCCCACAGGCAGGGGCGTGAGATACTGCAACCATCTCACTTTGGTGCTAAGAGGTGCAGACCAGTCTGCAAAGTACAGCAGCTGGACTTCACTCTGGTTTCCAGAGGAGGGGTAGTGGCTGGGAGGTAAGGAGCTGCAGTGCAAACGCTCTGGCCAGGAAGGAGAAGGAGAGAGGGGCCTGTGTGCATGCATTTCCCGGCCCACAACCAGGATAGTTTGAAAGTCCAGCATATAGGACTGACCCCAAGGCTCAGGGAAGAACACACGTGTGGGGCAATTCAAGAACAGAAAGGCACAATCACACCCAAAGTCCCTGCATGACCCCTGGAGCCACAAGAAGAAAACAAAGCCACAAACACAGCTCTGCCCACCCAATATCAGCAGTGAACAACAAAAAAATTGCAGGTGGTAGAGTCCAGAGAGGCTGCAAATATGAGAATCCAAACAATTAAAGAGATAGGGGACAAATGACCCATTAGAACTAGAGCTCAAAGTGACGATTATAAAAATGCTTAAGGAGGGAGTTCCCTGATGGTGTAGCAGCTTAAGGCTTCAGCGCTGGTGCTGTCAGCGCTGCGGCCTGGGTTCGATTCCCAGTCAGGGAGCTACCCACATACCAAAAAGCAAACAAACAAACAAACAAAAAAAATGCTTAAGGAACTGAATGATAATATCAACAGAGAGATAGCAAGCATCAAAGAAGTCTTACAAACTATTATAAAGGAGCAGAGAGAGATAATGACTACATTAACTGAAATGAAGAACAGAATAAAAGTCACCAAACTAGATAAAATAGAAGTGTAAAGTAGTGATTTGCAGGAAAAGCCAGCAGGAAACACCCATTTAGAACACATAGATATAAGAATCTAGAAAAATGAGAATGGTTTGAGATTCATTTGGGGCAATTTTAAGCAGAAGAATATCAGAATAATAGGTGTACCAGAAGGGACACAGGGAAAGCAAAGAATCAAGAAATTATTTGAAGAAATAATGATTAAAAAATTTTCTAACCTGGCGAAGGAAGTACACATAGAAGTCCAGGATGCACAGAGACTCCCAAACAAGATGATCCCAAACAAGAACACACCAAGACACATCATAATTCAAATGGCAAAAGTTAAACAAAAAGAGAAAATTCTAAAAACAAAAAGAGAAATGCAAGTAGTAACTTATAAGGGGACACCCATTTGACTCTCAGCTGATTTCTCACCAGAAATCTTACAGGCCAGAAGGGATTGGCAGAAAATATTCAACATGATGAAAACCAAGGATCTACAATAAAGAATAATATATCCTGCAAGGCTAGCATTCAAAACTGAAGGACAGATAGAGAGCTTCTCAGATAAGGAAAAGCTAAAGAAATACATCAGCACCAAACCAGGACTATAAGGAATGTTAGAGGGACTTCTTTAAGATGGGAGGAGGGATGGGAGAGTGAGTAAAATAAGGGTTGGAGAAATTTAGTTTGATTGTTCACATAAAATCAAGAGCAACAAAGAAACAAAACTCATAGTCAACAATTTAGTAGTTGCTTGAGGGTAAAGGGGGAGGTGGGTGGAGGAGAAGGAACAGGGATGGAAAGAGAACTGACTTTCGGTGATGAACATATAACACAACACATATAAAATGTAATGTAGAATTGTACACCAGGACCTATGCAATTTTTACTAATTTTGTCACCCCAAATAACTTAAAAAAAAAAAGAAATGAAAATGAAAGAAATGATTGTTAGATTTCTATTACTTGAAGCCTGGCGAATCTCTATATTTCTAAAATCTAGTGAAGATCATTAGTTCTGATTATGATCCTAATATTAATCCTAATATTAAGTTTTCTGAATATGTCAGGTGCTAAGAGAAGGGATTAGTGCGTTGGTGGTGCATTTTGCTTGAGATGGATAACATGTGAATCACGTGGAAGAGAATGCTATTGTGAAACACACATCTTTTAAACCTAAACTCCTTCACTTAATGAACTGACCTTGCCCAATAATGTATTTAGTCTCTGAGACTCGGGTTTCATCATACGATAAACTCTGGCATTACTACCCATATCTTAGCATTCTTGTGAAGGTCAAGTGAGGTTATGAATGTAAACATGAAAAATGCTTGATACCTAGTAGGTGCTCAATACATGTTAATTGTCTTCATTGTATGCTGTAAGCTTTTAAAAGGTAAACCCAAGTATAATGGAATGTTTTAATGGGACTATTTTTGTCTGTTTTAGATGATACCCAAGACATTAGGTGCCAGCAACACCCACGTAAAAAGCGAGATGTTCTAGTATAGAAGATAACTTGCAAAGGAAATAAAAGCTTGTTTTGGTCCCTAAACCCCTTGTCTGTGTTGGGGGCTGGGGCTAAGATAGGAATGCTCACTGATACTTCCTGTCCTTTCCTACATTTCCTGGTCTCCTTGTAGTTATGTGGGGCCACAGACTAGTTCTGGTCAGTGGGCTGTGAATGGATAGGACACTTGTTACTTCTAGGCCTATGCAAGAGTCGGTATGGTTTCCATATGCACCTTCTTCCCTAGGTTGTGGCTGAGCCAGAAACTCAAGTCACCTGTGACACAGGGTCACCTAATGGAGCAGCAGCCTTTGCAAGACACTCAGATTCTCCGCAGGTTTTTACCTGAGAGCAAAATAAAATTTTTCTAAGCTACTGACACTTTGGGTTTAATTTGTTATTGTAGCCTAGTATGTCTATATAAAAGAAAGTCAGGAGAGGATTTCTTCAAGAAAGTTGTCAAAAGGTAGTACGTTCTTTCTCTTGCCCTGTTGGGGAAGGGCTGGGAGGTACTTTCGTTTTATTTCTACTTAGTGAGAGGGTCTTCAAAGAGACCACGCAGAGAGCATGACCTATTCATCTGGGACCATGAGGCAGAGAGACTATAGGAGTCCAAGCAGGAACTCTGAAGGGGAGATACTGTGGCCTGATGGAGAGCTGGCTGCTTTGTAAATGGGCTACACTTCCAGAGTTTGTGGCACAGAAAGGATGAGACAAAGAATAAACCTAGTGGAAGAGAGCTGACTTGGAGGTGCCTGAAAGGAACTTAGCTCAATATGGCTACTAGTAGGGGCTTTGGGACCCAACAGAGCCAGACTGTGTCTGGCGGGCTTTAAGTGACACGGGCTGAGGAGGGAACCTATAGCAATCATTTGGAGGGGCTAGTGCCTACCATTGAAATACCCATGCGAAAAGGGACTGTGAGTGGAACAGTCAGTCTTAGCCCTCTGCTACAGCTGGAGAAAATCCTTTCTTTACCTTGAATGCTCCTTTGTTTTGTCTTTGGTGGAAGCAAAGGCATCTTCTTAAATTGGGGAGAAGGGCAGATGCTGGAGGTGGGGAAATGGAGAACATGGCCTAGACCCCTCCCCTAGATGAAGAAAGAACTCTGCCATTAAGTGTAGTTCAGAGTTTTGACTTTTCCTTGGGAGTGAATAGTTTTATTATGAAAAAAGATAGGGGGTCTAAAAGAGAATTTTTAAATGCAAGAGTGACAGGAAACACATAAAAATATATTTAATATAAGAAAGAGTTAGTCCCACAAAGTAGGTTTGAAAGAAGAAGTGCAGGAAAAAGAAATTTTCCTTCTCTCCGCTTTTTCAAAGATAACACATATCCTGCTACTACTGATTGTATCAACACCAAAACACCCCAAATAGAACATAACCTGAAACATACAATAGGAGTGTGTCTTTTCTTCACAGAATAGGAAAGTGTGAGTAAGCATTCTCCTAATTATAGAATAAGCTCTCCTAATATGGGATATGATACTGATAGCCAAAGGCTCAGACACTTTTTGTCCAGTATCTTAAAAACAGTACCTTAAAAAAAAATCAATGAACTATAATGCAGAATTGCTTGATAGTTAGAGCTCAGAGAAAAATTTAACAATAATTTTCCTAAATGCCTTCCTTTTTTTGTCTGCAGCAATAGAAACAGCAAAACCAGAGATTATACTCTGCAAACACCTTCCACATAGAAACAGGTAATTACATTTTTATCAACTGCACTTCTTGCCTCTTTTAAATGGTTGTCTTTTATCCTCCTCTAAAATGTTTACCTTATCTACAATTCCCTTGCAAGTGCAGCAAATAGTGTGGCGATAAACTCAATAATTATGGACACCATATGTTCTGGAAGATTTTTGTGGTTGGAGTCAACGGGCAACGTTATTAGCTGAGGCCATCACACTGGGTTAAGTGACTTTCAGGATGGGATTTCAGAGGATCTCAGTGTGTCTTCTGTCTCATCAGTAAAACCTAGTGGGAGGCAGTGTTGGATAGTGGATAAATGAAGGGCTTGGAAGATGACACCTCCAACCAGGCCCTTCTCTTCTTCTTGATGACCATGCAATCTTGGGCAAGTAAGTTACCTTTATTAAGGCTTGAGGTTCTCCCATGTAAGAATATTATTATTACTTATCGTGGGTTACTGTGAGGGTTCAACATAATAATACTTACAAAGCACTAACACAGTGTCAGGTAAATGACACTGAAAAGACTAATAAAATAACAAAATTAAGGGAATTATTTCAGAAGGATGATACAATGACATTAACTACAATTATAAAAGAATGGCTGATTTTAAAACAGACAAAGCAATAATGATGAAATGATAATTGGATAACTGTGAAAGGAGACAGTGATAAAACAATGTAAAATATATACAATTATAACAAAATGGGCATATGTCACATTCCAAAGATGAACATTTTTACTCTTTCCAATCGTTTTGTAACTATGATAGGCCTGATAGCCTTTTACAATTCAGAAAAGAATAATATTTGAACCATTTGGGACTATTCTTTTCAAAAATAATGTACGTAAAGTGCTTCCCACATTAAAAGAATCAACGGAATTTGCATCTATCTCATTTCTTGGTTGTAGTCTGCTTCGCTCAAGCCAGAGGATTCTCAACAAAGGCTTTGCTGGTGAAGTAGAGAATTTTGTTAGCTGAAATGGCAGAAAGTAAAGAAGCAATTACCATTAATTTATAATGTCTTTGTTTTGTTCACCATGATCGAAATGCTTAATCACATCCCATTTCACACCAAGCATAACACCCTTAGGAGCTCTCTTAGACTTTTCTGATACCTTAGGACACATCTTGCTCACGAATGAACAAAATCAATGGAGATAAAGTCCAGCTGCTCAGCTAGTTCAGCGCTCTGGTGGCTTATATTGAGATTTTGAGTGTATAGTTTCTGGGGAGGGAGCTTGGCAGGGCTGCCTTTGCTACTGCTCTGGGTGTGTACTGACTCTATAATGACTGCTGCAAAATGTTGAATGCTATTTTTGCTTTTCACCATTTTTTCCCTAAAATCTTTTGGTTAGAAAAACAGGCACTAATACATGTATTTCTACAAAGGCGGCAATACCTGCATTGGAACTCTTTTAGAAAGGCTCAGGCATACTTCTCTGAACACAAACCAGTTGTTGCACAGTATTAATCATTTCTTTTTCTAGAAATACAGATACACTTACTATTCTTTTTTACTTGCAAATAAAGTAATGCTTTACATGATAGGGTTTGCTTCTGGTCCAGATATTGGGTATTTTAACCTAATGGAAAGACCACGAAATCCAACCTGCAGCTAGCTTATCCTGTACTGAGCACGTGGGTCCTGGGTCTGCATCTGTGGCCATCACTTGCAGAATTGAATTCTACCTCCAGCTTTGAATCTGGAGATTTGGCCCCAGGTTCAGAGCTCTAAACATCCCCTAGGCAGTGGTGTGTGTGTGTGTGTGTGTGTGTGTGTGTGTGTGTAGTGGCTGGGGCTGCTGAAGGGAAACCGTTGGTTTTCTTCTTTTTGTCCTTTGGTTATTCTGTCCAGGCTGTCCAGGCATTTGCTGAGGAGAGTCCTGGTGAGAGAAAAGAGTGAAATCACAAATGCCCAGTAACACAGCATGCTGATCTTCATTTGCACTTAGGGACTGCCCAGCCAGGTGTTCCCTGGCATACAGGTTATTTAGACCCTGCTCTTTTCTCTGTCCCTTCCTAGACGAGGTGACATCTAGCCTTCTCCTTTGGGTGTTATTTGTCAGTGACAGTGATAAATAATAAACACAAACTACCCATTTTCCTTCTGCCAGCAGCTTTCCAATGCCCATTACATATATGTGTTTATACTTGGTAGCACCTCCTCTTCTCTCATTTATCTGCTTTAGTTTTTATTCAAGTGCTCTGTGTTTATCTTCTTCACTAATAATCTCCCAGAAGTCACCAATAGGACTCACTTATTTTTTTAAAAGTTTTCTTCCCATATAACATTAACATGTTAATGTTAGACTATTTAGAAAATTTGAATATAAGTAAAATAAAACACTGTTTTGAAATTCCACCACTGAAAGATACTGCCATTTATGTTTCATGTATTTCCATCTTGGGTTAACCTTGTGCATACATGTAGTTGAAATGACAGTTCATACTGAGTTTTATATCTTGTTTTGTTTCACTCAGCATTATATTATGAGCATTTCCTTATACTAAAGACCACGTTTTTCATAACTTTAATGGCGAATAACATTCCATTGTCTGGATGTTCCTAATTTATTTAGACTTTCCCTTGTTGTTGTATCTAAGTTTTCACTGTCATAATCCCACAGGAAACACTTTTCTCCATAAATCTCTGTTGGTCCCACAGAGGTTGAGATACATCGTGCTAAATGCTTTCTAGAGAATTTTTATCAATTTACAGTCCCTGCAGCGGTGTATCAGAATTCCAGTCCCATCAAACTCCCTCTATCACCAGGAAGTATCATATTTTACTGCCAGTTTAGAAAAAATAAATGTCATTCCACTATTATTTTAATATACATTTCTTTGATAATTAATATAATCTGTATGGCCTGCTTTACTTACTTAGAATATAAATGTGATTATGTTGCTCTAACTAGCTCCAAAGGATTATTTAAGCATTTATAACCAATCTCAGCAGGAAGTTCAGTCTGTCCCTTTTGAGGTCTCCCAGCAATGCCTTCATCTGAGAATTTACAGGGTGGAATTTGTCTGACTTCCTAATGTCTGGGAATAAGATACCTGGAGAGGCCAATCAGCACCTTCTGCCAAAGTTTGCCAAGGGTGTCGCTGTGGAAGACTGGCCTTGAGCCATTCACATCTATCTCCTGCCCGTCATGTGCTTGCCTGGTATTTCCAAGCCCAGTGCTTGTGCCAGGTTGGCTGGGTTGGGGGTGAGGGTCATGCTTACAGCACTGTTGCATGCTACTCCAGATGTCTTCTTTGAGTTTAGGGTTCTGCAGTGTTTCTGGGCCATTAGATGCCTTCTGCCTTCTGGTGGGGGCCTTCAGAGTCCTCCATATTCTTTTCTCTCAGCAGACCTTAAAGGCCAGGAACACCTAGGTCAGTAAGTGTACTGGTTTGGAATCTGGGATTAGAGGCAAGGCTGTGATCTCAGAAGGCTCTTGGGCTGCTAATGCAAACAGACCCATTCCTTCCAGGAGATCTGCCTCCAGGGAGAGGCAGCTTTTGCTGAAGCAGGGGTGTCCAACCTTTTGATTTCCTGGGCCACATTGGAAGAAGAATTGTCTTGGGCTGCACCTAAAATACACTAACACTAATGAGAGCTGATGAGCTAAAAAGAAAAAGGTTGCAAAAGAATATCATAATGTTTTAAGAAAGTTCACAAATTTGTGTTGGGCAGCATTCGAAGCCTTCCTTGGCTGCATGCAGCCCATGGCCTGGGAATTGTACATGCTTGTGCTAAAGCCTGGGTGTGAGGGTGTCCTCTGGGGTCTAACTACCTGACTTGGAATCCTAATTTTAACATTTCTGATCTGAGTAATCTTGTGTAATTTGCTTACCACTTTAAGAGTCAATCTCCTCAATTGTGAAGGAGGGTTTATTCAAGTACCTTCCTCTTAAGATACAAGCAAAGATCAAATGAGATAATCCATGTGAAGTGTATAGTGTAGTTCCTGGCACAAACATACTTTAAAAAAGCCACAAAATTATTATGCCATGTTAAACCCAAAAGGTCCTATTACACCAAAATGGAAGCTTTGCTACCGGAGAACTTCTTCTCCGTTATGTGGCAAAACTTCTAGAAAGTTACTTGTTTTTTTAAAAAAATCTGTCTTACCTTCATTGATTAGTAAAGTTAAACCCTCATCCCCTCCACTTTATTTGCTATTTTTTTTTTACTCTTTAGTGAATTGTCAGTCAAGATCTTTCCTGTTTTCTGTTTCCTATTATTAATTAAACTTTTTATACTGAGATAATCATATATTTATATACAGCAATAAGAAATAATAGAGAGATTCCATGTAAACTTTACCTCAATTTATTGAGCATCTCTGTGCACATGTGTGTTTATTTTTCCAGTCTCTTTGTCTCTTTATTCAAATTGGATCATTTTTTATTGTTCTATCTTCGAGGTTATTAATTCTTTCTTTTGTCCTTTACATTTTGTTGTTGAGTTTACCCACTGAATTTTATTAAGGTTATTGTATTTTTCACTTCTAAAATTTCCATTTAGTTCTCCTATATATCTTCTGTTTCTTCTTTTAAAAGTTTATTGGGATGGCATTGATTGTCAAAAGTTACATAGGTTCTAGGTGTACAATTATACATTACATCTTCTATGTGTTGTATTATGTGTTCATCCCCCAGAGTCAGTTCTCTTTCCATCACCATATATTTGTGTCCCTGTCCCTTCTCCTCCACCCCTCCCCACTTACCCTCAGGTAACTACTAAATTATTGACTTTGTCCATGAGTTTTGTTTCTTTGTTGCTCTTGATTTTATGTGAACAATCAAACTAAATTTCTCCATCCCTTTCCTCATTTTACCCATTCTCCCATCCCCACTTCAATCTTAAAGAAGTCCCTCTAACATTCTTTGTAGTCCTGGTCTGGTGATGATAAATTTCTTTAGCTTTTCCTTGTCTGAGAAGCTCTTAATCTGTCCTTCAATTTTGAATGCTAGCCTTGCTGGATACGTTATTCTTGGTTGTAGATCCTTGGTTTTCATCACATTGAATATTTTCTGCCAATCCCTTCTGGCCTGCAAAGTTTCTGGTGAGAAATCAGCTGAGAGTTGAATGGGTGTCCCTTTGTAAGTTACTACTTGCATTTCTCTTGCTGTTTTTAGAAATTTCTCTTTTGCCATTTGAATTATGATGTGCCTTGGTGTGTTCTTGTTTTGGATCATCTTGTTTAGGATTGTCTGTGCATCCTCAACTTGTATGTCTATTTCCTTCACCAGGTTAGGAAAATTTCTTCAAACAATTTCTTGATCCCTTGCTTTTCCTCTGTCCCTTCTGGCACACCTATTATTCTGATATTTTTACATTTGATATAGTCTCAGAGGAATCTCAATCCATTATCCTTTTTTTGGAAATAATTTTATAATTGATCTGCCTGGGTGTTTTCTGCTGGCTTTTTCTGCAAATCACTGTTTTGCATTTCTATTTTATCTAGTTAGTGACTTTTATTCCATTCTTCATTTCAGTTAATATGGTGATTATCTCTCTTTGGTCCTTTATAATGATTTGTAAATCTTCTTTGATGCTTGCTATCTGTCTGTTGAAATTATCATTCAGTTCCTTAAGCATGTTTATAATTGTTGCTTTGAGCTGTTTCTGATGGGTCATTTGTCCCCATCTCTTAAATTTGAGCTCCCTTTCTCTGGTTTCTCATTTTTGCAGCCTCTCTGGATCCTCGCTCTTCCAGTTTCTTTGGTGTTCACTGCTGATACTGGGTAGGCAGAGGTCTGTGGGAGAGGGGTGTCATGCAGGGAGTTTGGGCGTGAGTGCGCCTTTCTGTTCTTGGTTTGCCCTGCATGCAGATTCTGTCCTGAGCCTTGGGGTCAGTCCTGTATGCTGGTCTCTCAGACCAGGCTGGTTGTTGGGTGAGAAATGCACACGTAACCTTCTCTCTTTTTCTCCTTCCCAGCTGGAACGTTCACAATGCAGCTCTTCACGGCCCCACTGCTCCTCCTTTACTGGGAATTGGAGTAAAGTCCAATCTGTGTTGTGCAGACATGTTTGCACCTCTTGGGCCCAAAATGAGGTGGTTGCAGTATCTCACACACTACCTCTGGGCCCCCTTTCCTCTGTCCTGCTGACTAAGTGAGGCCTGGAGCGCTCTCCCTGTCTTCTTCCTCCTCCCTCCCCCAGCTGTAGAGTTCCAAGTAGGACCCACACAGCCCAGCCATGTCCCCGCTCTTCCCTTTCCTTTGTTCAACCCTCTGCCTACTTTCAGGTACCTTCATGCAATACATGGGTTTCTTAGCTGTGATTGTGCATTGTGTAGAGGGCCCTTGGTCGAGATATAGGTGTTTTATTAATTGTAATCTCCAGAGGAGTCTTTCAGAGGTCCCTCTCATGCCGCCATTTTGTTGCTGACTCCTCTCTTCTGTTTCTTTGTTGAGATTTTCTATTTCTTTGCTGTTTATTTTTTTATTTGCTTCTATTGTATTCTTAATTGTTCATTGAAACACTGTATGATGGCTAATTTAAAATCTTTTTCTGAAAATTCTAATATCTTTGTTGTGTCATGTTTTTTTTTTCTTATTAAAGCTGAAGTTTCCTTAGTTCTTTGTAGAATGAGTGATTTTTTATTTAAATCTGAACATTTTGAGTATTTAGTTATGAGACTCTGGGTCTTAGTTAGACCCATCTGTTTTAGCTGGCTTTTGCAGCACCACTCCATCGATGGAAGGAGGGGGGCACCCATCATTACTTCCAGGTAATGGTGGGATACCAGTTCCTCATTCACCCTCACTGCACCCCCATGGGTGATGGAGCTCCTCCTTACTGCAGGACAAGAGTAGGAGATCTGACTGCCCATAAGGTCTTTATCCCCACCTTGCCTGGGAGGACAGGAATGCCTTGTTATTACTCCCATATAACCTTCATGGGGGGGGGCATGGTGACCTCATCAGAACTGAATAGTGGTGAAGGACTTGTCTCTCTGTTAGGCTCCCTCTTATCTCCAAGTATGGAGGGGCAGGGAACCTTGTGTCTGCTGGTAGTTACTTGGTGCTATGATATTACATCCTTCCCACATGGTCTCCATAAGACAGGACTGTGGTAGGCTGACCAGATGTACCATTTAAATGGGACAGAAAACAATGGTACTGTCCCATTTCAAATGATGTGTATGGTCAGCCTAGTCTCACTGGGCTAAATTTGAGGTGTCAGTAGGCTGACCATATGTACCATTTGAAATGGTATAGTACTGTTGGTTTCTGTTCCATTTAAAATGGTATGTCTGGTCAGCCCAGAATGTGGGAACCTCATTACTGTCTGTCACATGCTCATTACTACAGGTAACCATACTGTAGTGCATCTCCCTCTTCTGCTTTTCCTTACCTCACTCTGGTAGGGGAGTTTGGGGTACCCCATAACAGTCCAAAGATGGTGGAAATCTGAGCTGTCCAGCTGGCCTTTGCTGGCATGGGTGGAGTGGGTCATAGCTTTACCTGTAGTGACTGGCCACAGTAGAGTATTATTGTCTAAAAAGTGTCTGTCTTATTAGCTTGCCCCTTGCCTGGTCTTTTTATTAAGGAAAGCAGACTTTTTTTTTTTTTTTCCATCTGCATCTATTGTCGTCGCCTGGGTATAGGCTTCTTTAGCTTCAAATAAGAGAAATACATGTGAGGCAAAAAGAAAATCCAGGAGTTCACCACCATGTCTTTCTTTAGTGCTGAGGTTCTTAGCTGCTCTGCCTTCTTCTCTTCACTTTTTAGAGTCTTCCTGTTTGTTTTACCGGGTATGACAATTAAGTTTGTGCATGCATCCGAGAAAAAATGCTACATGCCTCATTGCTGAATATCACTACAGTCACCTTCAAAGTGCACTCCTTGCGAAGCTATGCATTAATACCACTGCCTCATCACCCCTTCAAAGCAATTTTGGAACTCTTTTTCTGAAATGGCCATCAGAGCTGTCATATGACACTTGATGTTCTGAATGTCTTCAAAATGTCTTCCTTTCATATTTCCTTTATCTTCAGGGAAAGAAAAAAGTCATTGGGGCCAGGTCAGGTGAGTAAGGATGATCTTCCAATACAGCTATTTGTGTTTTGGCTAAAAACTTTCTCACAGACAGTGCTGTGTGAGCTGGTGCATTGACGTGATGCAACAGCCTTCAGTGGTTGGCGAAAAGTTCAGGTCATTTTAGTGCCATACTTTTTCACGCATCCTTTTCAGCACTTCCAAATAGTAAACTTATTTGACTGTTTGTCCATTTGGTACAAATTCATAATGAACAATTTCTCTGATATCAAAAAAGTTTAGCAACATTGTTTTGACTCTTGATTTGGGCTGATGGAACTTTTTTGGTCATGGAGAATTGGCTGACTTCCACTGTGCACTTAGATGCTTTCTTTCAGGGTCATATTGGTACACCCATGTTTCATCACCAGTGATAACATGGCCCAAAACATCATTTTGCCTCTCCATAAGGTCTTGGCAAACTTGGACTGTCCTTTGCTTTTGTTCATGGGTGAGCTCTTTTGGGACCATTTTTGCACACACCTTTCTCGTGCCAAAACTTTCTGTTAAGATTTTCCTTATTGTTTCTCTATCAATGTTTACTGGATCTGCTATGCTTCTCACAGTCAGCCGATGATTTTGAAGCACAATTCAACAAGTATTTGCAATGTTTTCATCAGTTCTGTTCATTACTGGCCACCCTGACCTCTCTTCATCAATGATGCTTTCTCTCTCCTCAGAAAAACATTTAATTCATTTGTACACTGCTGTTTTCCTCAGGGTATTAGTCCATAAAGTTGGACTAACCTGTCCCTGATTTCATGTCCACTCTTGCCAGGTTTAACAAGGTGTTTAATATTTGTTTGTTGCTCCAATTTAAACTCCAATATTCTTGTGATGATACACAAAAACACAACCATAATGAATACCAATCAGCAAGACACTGCCATATGTAGAAATGAATACAGCTGTGAGACAGATATACCAAGGTTGTGAAACCTTACCATTTGTTTGTACTGTGTTGCCAATGTAAGCGCATGGGGGCAAGTTCACAGACTTAATTGTCAGGGTTTTATCATTTCCAAGGGTTTTAGTTCTATTTAGGGAGAGAATGAGAGGAATAGATTTCTATTATATCTACCCAAATATGGAAGTTTATTTTTGCTTCCTTTTAAAAAGTAAACTCTTGGTGTTTTCCTTACAAATGTTTAACAAGTCAAATATTAAAAATATCAATCTGAATATCAGAATTGTAAAAAAAGTACTTTTTCATATGTGGTTATTTGCATGCTTTTTGAAGACTTGTGTCACTCTCTTTTGGACACTTAAGAAAAATCATATTTTGATAATGGTGATGGCGATGATGATGCTTAGATAGACCTTTGGCCAAATTGAAATAGCCTGACTCCTGTTGCCATGGATAATTGAGAATTAGTTCCTGAGGACTAAAATCTTGCTATCAGAGTCAAGGTTTACACCTCCCCATTTTCAAATAGGAATTGAGACTTTCAGAGAACTGATCAGGAGGCTGCTGGCAGCAGGAGTGCGTGGGTTTGTAGCTGGGCTGAGGGAGTTTCCTTTAACAACACATGCTGGATCTGAAAAACCTTAATGAGGCCTCCATGCCCTGGACAGTTAGAGCTGCAGAGAGGAGCTTGTCCTCTTGGCAAAATGTGGGGGACATGCCCTTTCTGACTCAAATGCTGCAAAGTTGAGACTCTCCTGACACTCTGAATTTGGGATCATTATTTCTATGACACTTCCAAGTAGCTGCTGGGTTTTCTGGTTCCTAAAATCAGCTTAGGCTTTCAGGAAAATTGTGACCCTTGGGATGATGGTTTTGGGTAATTCTACTTTATTTATGCCCTTCATTCTTTGAATTGTTTATTTCATTGTTCATCTGCTTATTAGATGACTACATCATTTTTGGGAAGCATGAAGGAAATATGAATGAAAAACATTCTTTCATCTGACAGGCTAACAAGGAATAAGGAAGACAATGCCCATTACATTTACAGTCATAATGGAGAGAAGTTCAAGATTGCCTGGGAGAGCAGAATAGACCAAGATGGACAGTCAGAAAAGGTTTCCATGAGGAGGTGACACCTGACTTGAGTCTTGCTGGGATAAAAGAATTAGACAACAAAGAGGGAGCATGTGGATGAGGCTGACCACTGCAGCAGAGGAGTGTGGTTTTAGGGTGGTGGGACCACAGATTGGGAAATGTGAGATGTACAAGGGGTGACAGAGGAGAGGCCGGGTCAGTGTTTGGTGACACAGGGCCTTATTGTCAGGCTACCAAGCCTAGATTTCAGCCTAAGGATAATGGGCAACCGTGAGGGTCTTTATAAAGAACTGTAATACAGTATTCCAGAAAGTTCATTCTGACTATCACGTGGAAGAGGAATAGATTGGAAGGGATACACCTTTGTCCTGAGTGTTTATCACTTGCCGCTTCAATCTTCGAGTAATTCAGTATGTTCATTTGTATTGATATTAGTGACTTTTATTGCCTTAGGAACAGTATTTTTTGTTGTCGTAAGTGAGGATTGGGAGAATGGAAGGCAGCCCCAATTTGTGGTGAGCCCTCAAGCCATACTGAATAGGTAAACATCCATTTGCTGATGTTTAAGACCTGCTGACTTTTCTTTTTTGTAATCCATAGATAACTGAGAATTGCTATCATCAGGCAAATTCTTTTCCATCCATTTACTATGTAAATAAGAGAAAGGGTCTTTTTTGTGAGTTGTGAAGATTGTCCCGAATGAGAAAGTATCTGCTTTCCAATGCTTTGGAAAAGTGATAAGAGCTGGTGATAAAAAGAGAGGAAAAAGAAGGCCATTTCCCATTTATTTCTTCCCTTTGGATCAAAAACTATTAAAATGTAAATCAAACCTTGAAGCACTCAGTTAAGCAGAAATGGGAAAACACAGGACAAAGGGTGTTTGAGATATAACCAGTGAGTTTGGGGAGGGCTGGGGGTGGGGGGACCATTTGCTGTTTCCAGGAAACTATCACTTTCATCAAAAGGTAGAAGAAATAAGTTCTCTGGTTTCCTATGTCCTGAGGCTGAGTTTAATTAAGGCAAGAAAGGGCAGAGAGAGTGATAAATAAAACAAAACCTAGATCTGTAAGAAATGCCTTAGAGAAGTTAGAGAAGTGGGAGGCTGGTAATCATCATTACGTGAAGGATGAATGTGTCAAAGAGAGAGGGTGTCATGTGGACAATATAATGAAGCGCCATATGGGAGGAGATAGTAAAATCCAAACACCTTTTATAATAGCAGAACTAAGATGCAGGGTGCATGCATAAGCACTGGTATTTTGCAGTTTGACAAAATGGATCCTAGATGTCTTCCTCTTTATCAAGCTGGGGGTGGAATAAGTGATACCTGCGAGGTGATGTCCTTGGCCCAGGGCCACTTGAAATCTTCATTGGGGTATGAAAAAGGAACCCTGAGTGATGGATTTCTGTGGTAAGGATCACATTTCAAATGATCTTGGGAAAACAGAAATATGAGCAGAAACACAATCAAAGGCAACAAGAGTACCTGGAGCAAAAGAGAAGCCAATTTGTCAAATACAGGATGGAAAATACAGGTTTGGCACTTTTGGGTTGGGTGACGTTGGACATGTCACAACCTCACTATTCATTAGTTGGTCAATAAATGGAGCTAAAGTGCACCTATCTAGTGTTAGGTACTGTTAAAAGGATTAAATGAATTAATATGTATAAAGCATTGAAACAGCACTTGGCACACAGAAAATGGAAAATATATATATATATAGTGACGAGGGTTTTCTGCCCAAGTTATTGAGGTGTCTGGGGACCCACTTTGAGATAGTATAAAAAAAGGCCATTGGGTAGCTCTTAGCCAACTTGCAACAGTGTCTAGAGTCAAGGGAGTGAGAAATCAATACAAGCATTCAATGGGGGGGTGGTGCAAAAGATCAGGATCATAAATGAGAGACTGAGCCACATGTCAGGGGTGGACTGGCGAAAGCACAGAATCAGAGCCAGTCTGCATCAAGCTGAGGGAGCGTGTAAGCTCTGAGAAGACAGGAATTTGCATCACTTCACTTCATGGTTTATAGGCCCAGTGCCTATGACAGTGCCTGGGACATAGCCAGCCCTCACTAACTTGTTGAGTAAACGATTCAGGCATTGAGTGGGCAGTAAACCTGTTGCTGTAGCATAAAGGAGCCCAGTGGACAATTGTTAGAGGGAAGCAACCTCAAAGGCCAGGGGAACTCCCACAGGAAGAAGTATGGGTTCTCCAGGGTGTCCAGAATTAGAAATTCCCGAAGTTGAGATGGTAGAAGAAACCCAAAATAAAATAGAAACAACAACAACAATAAAATGTTTCTGAAGAAATGAAGTGAGTGCTCAGAATTATTTGAGTTAAAGTAAGAAAGGCTGAGGAAAGTCAATTAATATCTTTCTTTCTCCCTCCTGCTTTCTTTTCCTCCTTCCCTTTGGATCTCCATCTTTCATCTACCAATTATACACTGATATAAAGGAGTACTTGCCACCTAATTTTTATCTCTTCTATGAATGGAGCAAAGACACAGCCAAATGAGTTTAAGGAATAATTGGATTTCAATTAGCTTTAAAGAAGAATTTCTTATGTTAATAGTAAGGAGTGCTCAATCTTGAAATCTGTTAGTTATTGAGACAAGTGAAGAAAAACTTCAGATCTAAGAGATCTCTGCCAGGAGCATACAGTCTCCATTTTCTAGAATGCTCTATGATCCCACATGAAAGACAATAAACAAAGAAAACTCATGAAAGGTCTCTATCTGGGAGGATGTGGAAGTGAAGATGACCATTCAGGCTTGCAAAATGGAATTGGGTGGTGGGAGGTAAGGGGAGGAAGTCCGAAGACCAGCTCCAGACCAGTGGTGGCATTTTATTTTCAGCAGGTCAAAGAAGAGAGGGCATGACTCCTTTGCCTATTTATGATTAGTTATTTATTCTGAGTTCTTCGCTTGAGATAGTGTGCTAAAGATGCATAGAATAGTGATGGTCTCTGCGCAGGTGTGAGTATGTGGGTCTATATGTAGACATATGTGTTTGTGTGTCTGTGTAATGTGTGTGTAGACAAGAATGAAAAGGTCTATATTTTCACAAGCTGCTAAAGTGCTTAGAGATCCTCAGTGGGTTTCCATGGAAACATGAAAGGCTCTCTCAGTAACAAATGACAGGATACTGGAGAAAGGGCACAGATAGTCACATTTAGTATGTTTTATAATCTCACTATTTTTGTACATTTGTGAGGAAAAGCACGTTAAAAGAGTGATAAAAACACTCAGAAATATTTTAATGGTTATTTTAATAAATATTGAGGACACTGGTCATCCGGCTTTTGTTTTATATAGCTTTCACATAGCCCAGAGGTTATTTCTGGATTCTCTCTTTGATTTCTTACTCTACTTCAGCTTGTGTACCAACCAATTCTTATTAAATATTTATGGACAAGATTAAAGACTTTATAAAACTTAGCACCTGGCAGCTGTCCTCGCCTAAAGGATAAAGCAGAGAGTTTTCATTTTAATTGGATAACTATGTGACCGAAATATCTAACCCCCAAGGGACATACAAGAATTAAAATATGTAAAGCAATTTTTAAAAGAGAAAATCACCTTTTACATTTTGTAGTCTTTATTTCCTTAGGTAGTTTTGTGTGAAGGTGAAGTTACAGTGCTGTCTTTTATAGTTTCTTGAGGTTGAAGACCCATTTCAGTGTTTCAGAATGTTTTCCTGATAAGATTCAAGTGGTGAACACAGTTTTGGAACTTGTGGTGACACAAAATTACTCATCATATTTCACTTCTAAGGATTTTTAACACAGCTGTTTCTCGACCAAGTTATAAAATGACAGAGTAAACTAGAAAGGGTAGAGGGTGGAAGAAACTGCTGAACTACCTGTCTGATATTGAATGTAGTAGACAGGAGTTGAAAAAGAGTGTTTTTTTCATTTTCAAGTCATAATTTTCTGATGTTTAATAGATATACTTTTTGTGTTGAGCCTCTGATGTTGTTCTGAAAGACCCAGATTATCCTGGATAAATCACTTCCCCTCGGTGTTTCCAAAACTCAGCCATAATATACAGGGGTGGGACAAGATATTTCCTGAGAATTATTTAAGGCCTACGTGTCTAAGTCAGAATTGTAAGCAAAGGACCATGAACAAAATCATGTCCACTGCCTGTTTTTTATGAAGCTCTGCAAGCTAAGAATACTTTTTTATGTTTTAAAAGAAGATTAATATTTTGTGATATGTGAAAATTGTATGAAATTCAAATTTCACTGTCTGTAAATAAAGTTTTATTGCAACACATTGAGCTAGTTTGTTCATATACTGTCTATGGCAGTTTTCACATGACTGCTGAGTCCTGGTGACAGAGACTGATGACCCACAAAGATTAAAATAATTTTTATCTGTTTTTTTACAGAAAAAAGTTGCCAACCTCTATCTAAGTAATTTTGAATCAATTGAAAAGAATGAGTCAAATCATCTTTTGCTGTTGTTGTTTGTTGAATGATAATGTTCTTTCTTTTTTAAAATTAAATTTATTGGAGTGATATTGGTTAGTAAAATTACATAAGTTCCAGATGTGCAGTTCTACAATACATTGTCTATGTGTTGAGTTGTGTGCTGAACAACCAGAGTCAGTTCTCTTTCCATCACCGTATATTTGATGCCCCATCCTCTTCTCCAATGTTCTTAATACAACCAATTATGTATGGAAGAGATCTTTGTTAAATTTTTGCTTTGCTATTAAAGGAGAAAATTGTGGCTTTCCTTGAATAAACCAGATTATTTATGGACATGAAGCAATTTCTCTAGGTAATTTTTTCCTTCAGTTTTACATGGGTAGAATTACCTGCATACCTTGAGAAGTTGGGTACATGAATGCATGAATGTGTGGACCAAAGTTTTCAAGGATTTCTTCCCTTGATGTCTCCCATGTTTACAGGTCTCACACCTGAGTTGTGGGAATAACTCTTGACTGGCTGAAGTACAAGTGAAACCAATTATTAGCAGAACAGCTGGGGAGCTAAACTTTATTGATTCCCTCCTTTACACCAGCCTCAGTGATGCATAGTTTATTTATTCTTTATAACAACTCATTTCCCAGGAAGGAGAGCCTGGGGCTTGGAGAGGTTAGACAGCTAGTGCATAGTGAAGAGTAGATTTGAGCCTAGGTCTGTTTGACTTCAAAGCTTATGCTCTTACAAAGTTTTATCAAATACAATTAATATTTACAAGGAGAACTCCCTTTTCCCAGTAAGAAAGTCTTCCAAAGAAACAAAACAAAATAAAACAAAAGGCAGGAAGACATAAATTTGGATCACAGCAATGTCCAGGAACCCCTATCAGTCTGTTTGGGTATATCTCCTAGAGCCAGTGCTGGTAGAACACTCCCTGAATTTCTTCAATCTCTGCTTTTAATGATCAGAACTTTCCTTTGTGGGATTCTGTTTGCTTTTCTGTCCCATGTTATCACTTCATGTTCTTGATGCCCCACCTGTCTTTAAGGGATAGTCTTAGTATGCAGAAGGGAGACACACCTTTGCTGGCCATTCCCAAGCACCACTTCCCCTGTCCAGTCTGTGAGGAAGCTTCCTACCTGGGCAGACCCCATCTTCCTCCAAGACCCCATTTATACTTTCTTTAGACTCAACATTCTTCTATGGAATGTCACTAGATTATATGTTTCCCGAGGTCAGGAATGGTGTCTTATCCCTTTTCACTCCTGCAAGACTGAGCGTAGTGCCTTGTGCAGGCAACAAACATTTGTTGAGAAGGCGTCCATGGAAAAAATATTCTGTTCTAACAATTTACCTGGTTACTTATTTTTCTGATGCCTACTCTATACCAAACAGAAACATGATGAATGATGCAAGGTTGTTTGTGCTTATTTCAGCAGAAAGAAAGCATGTTTGCTCTGAAATGTAACATCTAGGTATAGCATCTTTGAAAGAAATTCTGAAGTTCACTGGAAGAAAGCCCTTCTTCTGTGTTACCCATGCTCTATACCAGGATGCTCTGGCCCTTATTGCCAGAAATGATGGAAGCAGTACCCATTGCTCACTTAGTTCTAACTTTTCAAATTGTGTTTTTATTTATTTATTTTTTGTCACTAAGAAACCCCCTTCCTTCCTTCCTTCTTTCTTTCTTTCCTTCCTTCCTTCCTTCTTTCCTTCCTTCTTTCTTTCCTTTTCAGTTTCATTGGGATACAACTGACATAAATTGTATAAATTTAAGGTGTACTGCACAATGATTTGACTTACATGTATTGTAAAATAATACCTCAAGTTTAGTTAACACTCATCATCTCATATAAATACACACAAAAAAAGAAAAAAATATTTCTCCTTGTGGGAGGGGATGGGAGAAGAAAGAGGGGGAGCCAGATATATAGTGATGCAAAGAGAATTCACATGTGGGTAGTGACCATATAATGCAACAAGGTGACAATGCACTGTACAATTGTACACTTGAAACCTATGTAATTGTTGCTAACCAATGTCACCCCAGTAAGTCTAAAAGTAAAAAAAAATTTTATATAAAAAAAGAGTTACCGTCAAGTGAAGCAAACATGAGGGTTATTTTTACGTCAAATATATGCAGTAACATTTTTCTTGTTACACAGTAATACGTTATACTAGAAAATTTAGAAAGATAAGCAAAATGGACAAAAGAAAACCATCCATAATCTTACCACTAAGAGATCACAAGAAATACTAAAAGTGATTTTATTTTTCTAAATCTATCACTATGGATATGAACTATTTTTTCTAAATGGGGTTTATATTATATATCATGTTTGTAACGTGCTTTTTTACTTACTGTATTATAAATTTCTTTCTACGTCAACTTATTGCATATAAATACAAAATAAGAACTAAAAAGAAGTGTTTCTCCATGTGGTGAGAACTCTTAGGATCAGCTTTCTTAATGACTTGGGAGTATATCACACTGCAGTGTTAACAGCTACAGTCATCATGTTGTACGTTAAGTCCCTAGTACTTACTTTATCCTGTAACTGGAAGGTCATATTTTTTGATCATCTTCACCCAATTTCCTACCCCACCACCTGTGACTGTGGCAAACA
Organism: Lyroderma lyra; assembly: GCA_004026885.1. NCBI lineage: Eukaryota > Metazoa > Chordata > Mammalia > Chiroptera > Megadermatidae > Lyroderma > Lyroderma lyra. Next base: position 51,090 of record PVJL010005268.1, on the reverse strand, counting down.
CCATTTTACTCACTGTTTCTATGAGGTTTTTTGCTCTCACTACACCCTCCCCATCCCCACTTTTGCCCCTACAGTGTGAAGACTGGAATGAGTATATTCCATTATTTCTTCAGTAAAGCCTTTGCCATATGGAAGTGAACCATTCTTGGCATCCATTTGTGGTTATCTTTGGGCGATTCATTGACACAGCAGTGCTGGGTGTGTGGACCACGTTTTTGTGAGCTTTCCCAGTTGCACAAGGTAGGATCAGGGCCTCTCCCACAGTGCTGATCCCTGATCCCCACCCCATGTGTAGGGTGAGATGGGAGGTTGGGCTGGGAGGGCCTACCCTTTCCATCTGGACTCTAGATGTAGAATAATAATGCACAACATTTGAACATTTACTTTGTGCCAGACACTTTGTAAGTATTACCCCACTTAACTCGCACAACCATGCCCATTTTAGATATGAGGAAATGGAGGCAGAAATGTTAAGTAACCTGCTCAATATTCTACAGTTAGCAGTCAAGAATTAAACCCAAGCCGTCTGACACCAGAAACTGAGCTGATACAAATGAGTGGCTTGGAGGTGTTTCTTTCTTTCCTTCTTTCTTTTTTTTTTAGCCATCAAGAGTTTGTTCCAAAATCTCTGACCAAAAAAATTGTTACCTTCAATGATAAACTTTGACTAAGGTGCTATAGCTTAAATCCCCAGCTTTGTTTTCTTAGGGGAAAAAATCCAATTGAGAAAGGATTATGCTTGGAGTCATTTAAAAACTAATTTGATAGCTGTAATTGTCCTTTAGCAATAAACCCTTTCTCACTTTGTGCTCCTGAAGCCTTTATGTCTGAGTGTGTGGCAGTGGGGGAGTGGGGAGTTGCAGGAGCTGTGAAAATAAGTGGATTTTCTCTGATGTCTAATCCACTAATTATGCAGAGCAAAATTGGATCGCGCTTGTAATTCAGCCCTTACTGTTTGCATTAAGAAATGCTGTTGGCAGGGTGGTGAACAGGAAACAAAGAAGGACATTGCAAATCATTACTTAATGTAAAGAGAGTGAGTGGTAGTATGGGGGAGGGTAGGTGAGGTGTTGCATTTGGACTGCTCAATTTAGCTAATGTAGCTGCAGCAGCAGTGACTGAAGTGGCAGCCCAGGACATTAAGGAAAGCAATGGGGTAAGAAATTTGAATATAAGTCATAATGACTCTGTATTTGCATGCAGGGTGAGGAGTAAAGGGCAGGGCAGGAGTTTTATTTATTTATTTATCTATCTATCTAGTTATGTCTTTATTTGTCCATTGAGTTCAAAGGAACTTTAACTCCCAAACTGAGTCTAAAATAGAAATTTCAGGAAGATGGCAAACTATTGGATGAAAAACTTAGGGTTGGTCAGCACTCGTACTGTTCTTCAAGTTCGCCTGGACCTCAAGGCTACCACTTCCTTCCTGTCTGAGTGTAATGGTGCTCGTCTCCATCATGGGGTCATTTTTATCTCTTCCACTATCTGGAAGCTAATTGGGGGTATACCTTTCTCTAGTTTTCATGGCATACCAAACATCATCAAATGTTAGCAATCTGAGGAAAAAATTAAGAAGGTGAATTCCTTCTAATGTAGAAAAGAGGAAGACCAGGCATGAAAGTAGTACTGGTTGGCATGTATGTGGGAGAAGTAGTTTTCTAGAAAGTTTTTACAGTTTTGGACTGGAACTATCTGTGCCCACAGTTTCTCTCTCACTGTCTTTTTCTCTCTTCTATCATTTCTTCCTAGCTTTATAAAATCGTCTTTCAAAAAGAGGTTTTACTCTTTCATTCACTTTGGGGCCTGTCATTCAATTTGGGACCCAGTTGACACCATTCTCCATTTGGGATACCCTGTTTCTGTCAACTACCCACTGATCAGGCAGAAACCAGGCACCTAACCTGACTCAACAAGTGGAAGATTCTGAAACCGTGAAGGTCTTTAATGCAACCTGAGGCCTGAGCTCACTTCCACCTTTTCTAACAGGACAATTCTCTTTCAGTCCCCAGTGGAATTCATTTTCCCGAAGTCACTCCTAGGAAGAGCATAGAAATGGCAAGTGTGGGTTGACCTTGGGTGGTTCCAGGAAGAGAAGGTGAACACTGTCCTTTGATACAAGGTGAGCTGCAAGGTTGGAGGTGATGTAGGCACAGGACACTAGGAATAAGGGCTTTGAGGGCCAACTGCTCCTTAGGTGGTGAAAGTGACTTACTGACTCCTCTTCTTGCCCCAGCACAGGGTATTGTTTTTGTTTGTTTTATAACAGCTTTATGAAGATTTTGCAAATGTAATTCACATACTATATGATTCATCCACTTCAAGTGTACAATTTGTTATATATTCACAGACTTGTACAACCATCAGTGCAATCAATTTCAGAACATTTTTATCTACCCCTCCAGAAAGAATTTAACATCCCTGCCAGTCACTCCCCATTTCCTCTTACCCTTTAACCCTGAAAACCATGAATCTACTTTATTTCTTTATAAATTTGCCTGTTCTGCACATTTCATGTAAATGGAATCATATAGTATGTGATCTTTTGTGACTAGTTTCTTTCATTTAGCACCATGTTTTCAAGGCTTATCTTTGTTGTAGCATGTGTCAGTACTTTATTGCTTTTTTTGGTTCAATAATATTCCATTTTATTGATGCACTACATTTTTATTCATTCAGTAGTTGATGGACATTTGGGTTGTTTCCATTCTCTTGGCCGTTATGAATGATGCTGTATGAACATTTGTGTACAAACTTTTGTGTGAAGGTACATTTTCATTTATCTTCAGATATCTAGGAGTAGAACAGCTGAGTCATATGGTAACTCTATGCTTAACCTTTTGAGGGACAGCCAGGCTGTTTACCGAAGGAGTAGTACCGGGTAGCACAGGTTTTTCCTGCAAATGTAATTTCCTGGGCTCTCTCCTCCACTCTCTATTCTGTCAGAACTTGTTTCAAAGACCCCAACCCACGAACACCTTTCCTGATCTTTAAAACTAGTGTATGCCTCTTCATTATATGCTCTTATCACCATACATTTCTTTTGTGTGTGCAGTTTTTTAATTAATTAATTTTTGTGTAAATATTTTATTAACTTGAGTCTTTGTGCCTCTGTTTATATATCTATTTGTGCATTTATTTGCAAAATAGGGGTAATATATCTATATTATGTATGAGGATGCCAGAATTAAAGTGTCTAGCATCTTGAGGCCTAGAGCATTGTAGGGCTAAAAATGGCAGTTATTATTTTAATATTCTTGTACGGCATATAAAATTAGCACCATGATTACACATTCAGTAAGCATGACCCAAACATAATTGGCTTTTCTGAAAGTTTTCTGTAAACACCCAGTTGATACTTGCTTTATGTGTTTTGTTACTTAGGAGTGCTTACTAGCAACAACAATAGAAAATGATGTATAGGAAAATATAATGGAAAGATGATATGAATGAAGAATATTCTATCTGTTAATTTATTTGAATTTGGCAATTTGTTTGAATTGAGAAAATGGTTATTATTTTATTTAGAAAGAAAGAGCTTGGTCTAGTTCAAGGAATGGCAGGACTGGGTGGGGCATATTTTATGAACCATGGTTCCTAGCAACACATATAATTTTATATATATATATATATTTTTTTTTTTCTTTAGATGGTTCATCTTCAGATTCATTTGTCCTCGAGAATCCTGAAGAGTCAATCTCTACAATTGTTTCAGCTTTTTCTCTCTGAAGCTTGGCCAGGGCCAAAGCCAAGGCCAGTCTCCCAGCATGGCAGTGATTCTCTCGGGCTGGGCACTGAGCTGCCTGTTCTGTTTCTCAGCAGCTCTCCAAGGCTGGCTCTGCTGAGAACAAAACGCAAAAAAGCATTTGGAGTGGAGGGTTCCACTCTCTGCTCAATTGGAGGTTTTGGTGTGTCATGCTGGACAGAAAAGGAAAAATGTCTGTCAGGGGCTAGGAGTGGATGTAGCGATCACTGACATCCCTTTGCAGTTGGAAGGGAGGAGGTGGAATCTCGTCACAGTTGAAGAAATGCAGAACAGGGCTTTGGGATACCTCCCATTACTAGTTTCTAAGGCTTCTAGGTTGAATAAGTGCAGAACAAGGAGGGGGAAATACTTCCTCTTTTCAGGGGCCTGAGGGAGAAGAAATGACAGAGACTATTAGGAACTGTCCTTAGGAATCTCCCAGGTTGATGGGAGAGTCATCACAGTTGCACCTGTGTGTACACACACACACACACACACACACACACACACACACTCCATGATGAAGTCTTCCCCTTCCTCTTCTGATCTCATTCTCTTTTTGTTTTCTAAGTGGGATACCTCGAGCTCCCTGCCAGTTCCTGGCCTGTAGTAGACACTATTGATGCCATCACGTGTGTGATGGACATTCATCCCCTGATGCAGGGGTGGCCGAGAATCACTTCCGGCAGTCTCCTTCTCAGCCAATGGGAACACTTTCTCTCTCTTCTGCTCCCGCTTGCCTCACAGAGCAAAGGTCACCTCCAGCTGAGACCACCTCCTTGCGTATTTAGCTCAATCCCCTGGCCGATCTTGCTTCCCTCGCTCTCCTTCTGAAGCACTCTCCCATAAACCACTTGGCCAAGAATCCCTTTCTCACACCCTGCTTCCGGGAGGTCAGCCTAAGATAGTGCCTGTGCTCAAGACTTCCTTCTATTTTCTCTTCAATTAAGCCTGGCCTCCTTCAAACCTCTAGTCTCTTCTAGGTGAAGATGGGTGTATTAATAATTAATCTTAAATAATCCTCCTAGTACATTTGTAGGCTCATGTATTATTCCTTCTTGATAACATAATACCTTAACACTGGTAAAAATTTACATTTAGGACTCACTTAAGTAGGAATCTCAGAAGGAAAAAGACAATAAAATTTTATGAGTGTGATGGCTGACAGCACCTGCAGAAAGGAGAAGGAAGGGATACTTATGGTTAGGTGGGCCTTACAGCATCCACTCTGGAAAAACTTTCTGAATCACCCTCTCCATCTGCAATGGATTGAGTGTTCGTGTCCTTCCAAATTCATATGGTGAAATCTTAATCCCCAATGTGAAGGTATTTGGAGGTGGGGTTTTTGAGAGGCATTTAGGTCATGCAGGTGAAGGTCTTATGAATGAAATCGATACTCTTATAAAAGGGATCCCAGAGAGTTTTCTCTGCTTTCACCAGATGAGGACACAAGGAAAAGTTGGCCATCTGTAAACTGGAAGAGGCCTTCACCAGAAACCTGACCATGTTTGCACCCTGACATTGGACTTTTGAAAATACATTTCTCTTGTTTATAAGTGACCCAGTCTATGGTACTTTGTTACTGCAGCCCATACTGACTAAGACACCATTGCTACCTACCAATGAATTGAACTCCCCTTTCTCAAAATTTGATGAGTACCCTCTTCATTGCATTTATCATATTGTATTGCATTATTTATTTTCCTGTCTCCCCTACTAGATTGGGGGTGTGTGGAGAGCACAGGCTTTTTCCTAATCATCTCTATATCCCAAGTGCCTATCAGAATGCCTGGACTCCTGTAGGAACTCAAGTAATGCATGTACTAAAAGGAATTAATAACAGTGGTAGAAGTCTACCTCCTCCTCCATTTTCATATACAGAATCTGGCACAAACAACACCCTTTCTTATGAGCTGGTAATCTATACTGAATCTTTTATTACAAAATCATATATATGTAATAGATATAGATGATAGAGTGCTTTTGACTCTATCATCTATACCAAATCTTCTATTACAAAACCATAAGCATCTATGGCTATGACTTTGTAAGAAAATCATAACTCAAGTCCGGGCATTACTTCTGCTGGACCTGCATTTTAGGACTTGGGTACTCATGACATTTTGGGTGAGATGAAAAATTTACAGTATCAATGAATTGTTTTTCTTCCTGGTATTTCCCATAGTTCAAAGCTGGAAGATGGCACCCCAGGCTGAGAAAAAGAGAATAGAAATTGCTGAGAAATGGGCAGATGGTGGGTCTCTACAATAGCTTTGGTGGGTGATGGTCAGGGAGAAACCCAAGATGGATTAGTGGGAGCCAGGAGCAGAGAGGAACCATGCTGCCTTTCCCTAGTGGATCTTCTGTTAGGAGGTAAGTCCCAGAGGAGAGGAGAGCTTGTGGTGAGTCTAAGCAGAAGGTTTTATGTGGAATTCAGGGTTTCCAGGGAACCAGGCCAGGTTAGAATGAACAGACTATTTCCTATACACCCTGGGGAACTGAGTGGCCCAGTGAGTGGGATAAGACATGACTCAGTATCTACCTGATCATACAGACAGAGGGCTACTAGATAGTAGCCCTACTAGATAGGGACAACTCTCAGCTCATGAAAAGTGTTTTGCTATTTGTGTGGAGTCGGGAATCATGCAGAAGAACGAAGATGAGTTACAGAAAACTTAAAGGTTATATTTTAGTGCACAGCCTAACTTTAGACTAAGACTTTTATTTACTTTATGCTAAGGAATAAAAATAAAAACTCTGGACAACTGAATCAATATTGTTGAGTCAACAATGGACATAAGGGTCAGAGAGATGTAGGCTAATGGAACCTGGCGTTTGGTTCATGGGACTTCAAGGACCCAATGAAGTCAGTGTTGAACCCCTGGGAAAAATAACGGGCGATTTTGACTTTTTGGGCTTTTTCAATACCAAGCACATCATCCACTAGCATCTTAGAGGCATACCAGGGGAGGCCCAGACATTTAAAAAAGCCAACCAGAAGAACGCTTACATAGAGGCATCTCCAGGTGGTGTCATGATGTGAATATTGATATTGCTGTGGCTGCGAAAACTAAAAATTGTGCCAAGTACTCACTTGCCTTGAGTCAGAAAGGCAGCCTGGAAAACTTCACTTGATAAATTTAATCATTCTTTTTCCCCTGGCTATTCTTGTGTAGATTCAAGAGTGCTTGGAGAAATGTATATCAGTGCATAGAGATAAATACCATATATGCATGCACCTAAACCTCATACGCAGATATCTATATACAGACATTATTGTTTACTGAATACTTACTGTTTTAGAGGTTCTAGATACGATTTCAAATACATGATCTCATTTTTTCTCCTTTCCACAATGAAAAGTGGATGATATTCTGTTTTTTATACAAGAGGAAATTGAGACAGAGTGGTCACAGAGGTAGGAAGGAGTAGGACCTTCCTACATGATTGTGCACAACGAGCGTGGATCCTTCTGTACATAATATAGTGGAGAGATACATTTAAATGACACTCCTACTCCTCAACTCCCATTATTAAGCTTGTTTTAATTCCTTTATCAATATTATTGGCAAGAGCTAGGTGGGAATGATTATGTCATAAGTGTATGAAATAGCGAGACAGCAGCTCTGAGAGAGGGTAGTGTGTGAGTGCACACACATATGGGCATGCACACATGTGTGTTATTGAATTGAGAGAAATAAGAGATTATCTTGTCCAATACCTTAATTTTACACATGCGGAAATAGATGCTCAGAGAAACGACTTGTCCAAAGGTCCATGAACCAAGTCCAGCAGGACCCTGTTGTGCTTCTGCCTGAGAGAAAAAGCACCGGCCTCCAGCTTAGCCTGGAAGAAGGGAGGCTGCCCAGTGAGAGGGCAGGAAGGCTGCCCAGTAAGAAGACAAGGAGCTGCCCAACTCACTAACTGTCCCTGAACCAGCTCTCAGCTCCAGCATTTATAGTGGGACGGCTCAGAACACCAGATAGCCCTCTTAAGAAGTCACAGGGATATTTTCCTAAGTCAAATTGAAATGGATTTTGGATTTTCTCCTATTATTCGGAAAGATCCTTTGTGCACTGGTTGCTTTGAAGTTTCCTGGTGTCCCAGAGCCCTAAATCTCCTTTGGGAGTTGTGTTTGAAAATCTCCAACAAGTGCTGGCCTGTCCCTTTGTCAGACCTGTGGCAGGCCCTAGAGTACAGATATGATGCTGCCCTCAGAAAGCCAACCCAGCCCTAGTTTCTCTGAAACAGTGAAACTGGGAGCCATTAATATATATTTTTGTTACATCAGAGTTTTCAAAAGAAAATAATTAGAAATAGAAATACAGCAAACACCCATGTACCTTCCACCCAGATTTATTTATTTTTTAAGAAATAAAATATTCTAAATATAATTAAAGTTCCTTTTGTGTCTCTCCTAGTTCCAATCATCTTCCTGGGGCAAGTGCTATGGTGATATTTATAACTATTTTGTCTGTATGTCACATTTTTCTTATATTTCATATTCACATAAAATATTATAAATTTTAAAGACAAACACTGTATATTAATTGTTTTATATTTAATATAATATAATATATATATAAGTGCTGTTCAGAGAAAAATTCAGCCATAAATGCCTCTATTTTTCATGTTACATGGCAGGATACTTTCTGGACAGTCCTCGTATTACACATAATTATGTAAAATTTTATTTATGTACCACATAAACTTTAAGCTTAAATGAAAAATTATAATTAATTTATTTAAGAATATATTTATAAAATGTAAACTAACATATTTATATACTGTACATAAATGCTGTATATACATTAAATTTATACTGTACATACTATATATGAGTTCAAATGTACAAAATTAGTATTAAACTCTTCATATCATAGTGTAACTTGTTTTTTCATTCAACACTGTACTTTCATTTCTATCTATTTTAATGTATATGGCTTCCTGGCATTATAGAAATACGCCACGATTAATTTATGATTGTTCTGTGGTTTGCAAAGTGCAGCTGTTTGAAATTTTTCACGATTGTAAACACTGCTGCCACATAACATTCCTGTGGCTGTCTCACTGGCCACGTGTGTCAGTGATTGTAAGACAGATATCTGGGCGTAAGGGCATGGCCACTGTAACCATGGTCCCAGGTATTATTAGATCGTTCTCCCACCCCCAACATCTCCAGCATATGCAACTCCCAGTCCTCTACGTCTTTGCTGTCATCAGGCCTTGTGAGTCTCAAACTTTGTTACCAATTGGATGTGTGTGGACTGGTTTCTCATTGTTTTATTCATATTTTCTTGACTACTCATGGTGTTGACAGTCTTTTTATATATTTATTGGCCCTCTGGATTTGGTCTCCTGAAGATGTTTTTTCATTGTTTTTGTCTATGTTTCTCTTGGGTTGGGTTATTAATTTGAAGAGTTTTTTATATTTTGGGTTTTAAACCCTTTGTTAGTTTTGAGTATTAACAATGCTTCCTCCTGGTCTGTGATTTATCTTTGAATTTTATTTATCATCCCTTTTGTTATGTACAATTGTTACATTTAGATGTAGTCACATTTATCACCAGCTAGCATTATGATGTATGTTTTGTGTGTCCTGTTTAAGAAGTCTATCACCTGTCTTCACTACTGACATTGCTCTATTGGTAAGGGGACATCTGGAAGTGCATGAGGGAGGTGGGGATTTCTTGTGCCTTCTAAATTTTTAATGACAACAATAATCCAATGATTAGGCAAGTTGAAATTTGCTCTAATGATTCCAGATTATTTTTCACCAAAGAGTATAGTGTAGTGCTTAAAGATATGAGTTCTGGAGCAAGACTGCCTGGGTTTAGGCAAATTACTTATACATATTTGGGATAATACCATAGTGGCTATCTTGTAATAAGGTTGCTATGGAGATTAAATTAATTTATACATGCAAAACACTGAGAACAGTTTCTGGTGCCTTAAGAGAGCCAATTGTTGTTTCCTATTATTCTTGCTGTTAGCATTATTTTCTCATTTTACTGTTCGGTTTACTTCTGAGCTGGATTTCTAAGGGCTGCCTGGGACATTAGATCTGCCATTCTCCACATGCTTCCCTGTGCCTAGATTGAAATCATCATGGTCTGCTCTGTGTGCCACCTCAGGACACTTATCCACTGGGAGGTCAAGGCTTGAGAATGCTAAGGATATCATTACATCTCGTGTTCCAGTTGGCTGGTACCAGGCATTTTACCTCATACAACTTTCAGATAATGGTTTCAAGGCATCAAGAACTTCTGAGTTCAGACAGTGACATCATGCTTTCAAATATCTGAAGTGAGACAGGTGCATTCACAAAGGTAACTTGAAGGACTTGGAGTTTCATAGTATGTTATCTGTTGTGGTTGTTTGCGCAGTGCCCTTTTCTCTTTTGCTTTAGTGCACTTCATTCTTGTGTTTCTCAATCAGGCTGCCAGTCAAAGGATCACTTCTCTCCCATCCACAGAGGTGAGCATGTTATCCACATTGAATTATCCTTCTGGCTGTACTAAATTTTTGAGGAAGTGGACATGTGAGCAAGCTGGAGCAATCATAGACCTTTCTGGGGATTTTTTTGAACTCCAGCAATTGGAGAAAAGCCCTTCCTTGCCCGGTGGCAAACTGACAAGATGAGTGTGTGAGACACCAGCCAAGTTATTACATTATGAACCCTAAATTTTCTTGTCTGGTACCAGAATTTCATCTCATATAGCCAGCTCATGAAGAAGCCCATTGGACAGGACAGAGCTGATTTCAGAGAGAAGTAGAGAGACACATGGTCCTGGGGTACCTTGTACAATTCAATTTCCTTAGAAATTGAATTGAGATTGGAGTTGGAACTGTGTGGGAGCTGGGTGAGAAGTGCAGATTTCAGGTCCCATGATTTCCAAACCTGGTTTGTTATGCTTGTTTTGATTCTGTGGGTTTCTGCATTATCTCTATAACTTCCTTTTAACCTTAAGGAAGATTCAGGGGGATTTCTGCTACTTGCAACTGAAAGTTCTTTCTATTGCAGTTGTATTATATAGATAAGCGGTATGATGAAAGATTACTGGCTTTTGTATCAAACCTGGGTCCAGATCTGGTTTTTTCCACTTACTAGTTATGTGGTTTGTACTTATGACTCAGTTTCCTCACCTGTAATCCACTCAAGAGAAACACTTTGTAGGGTTGTGTGAATTTAGTGAGAGAACAAATACAAATATAAAGTAACTGGCATAGCTCTTTGCACATAGTAGGCACTAAAATTTTAGCTATAATTATTATTCTTTTTTACTACCATTTACTACTGGTACTGTTATATTAAGTAGGGAATTGATTATTCAAGTCTTGCATTCCAAACATCTCCATAAGCCCCCTCAAATTTTCCTCTGGATCTATGTGCATGAAATAGCTAAAATTAGGAAACTAATATTGATTTCTTTGCCCATGCAGAAGATGAGGGCACGTTAAGAATTGGCAAGGGGGAGTACCAGTCAGGTTCCTGACGGCGGCGGGGAAGCTAAATAGAAGGTGATGGAAAGAGAACTCACATTAGGTGGTGAACTTATTATACAACAAGTGGACAATGCACTGTAGAATTGTATGCCTGAAACCTATGTAATCCTTGCTAACAGATGTCACCCCAATAAGTCTAACAATAAAAATGAATTAAAAAAAAAAAGAAACAGAAAGCACAGGCAAAGGGTTTGACTGAAGATAAACCAATGAGAGAACTTTATGGGCAAGTGAACGAGAGTAAGAAGAGCAGCATGAAATGATGACACTCAGGGACCAGTGATAATGGGAGGTTATTATTGCCCCCTCCCAATTTTAGAGGACAATTTTGCAGAATTTTACGAAAGCTGTAGCTATAGAGGGGAGGTCATCCAAGGCACCTTGGCTTTAGAGAATTTCAGCCATTGTCAAAAAGTGGCCAGGTTGGGACACTGGGAATACACACTCAAATCTTTCTTTCTTCCCACTCTCCAGTCTTATTCTGATGCCTTTTATTGGCTAGACCCACCAAAAAGCCATTAGGCAGTGGACCTAGGTAAAGCACTCCATAGAGGTCAGCCTGCTGGGCAAAGGTCAGCTGTAGCATGCCAGGGAATGGGGCTGGAAGGGAATTCACAGAAAAACTAGCAGAGTTGTGGACACTACATATTTAGGTAGGACTGAACAAGTGTGTGTATATATACATGCCACATCCCACAAACATCGTCTCAGCATTCCACTTACTGATTTTTAATACTCAAATGTCATATAACTTACATCTCTTGGTATAATGATTTGGGCCAATGCTTATATAGGCCAATTTTATATTTGCATCCTCAAAACTCAATACATATTAAACAGCACTGTGTGCTGTTTTCAAATTGTAGTGTATTCCAATTCAGTTAGTAGAATGTTGACATTTGGCAAAGCATGTCATATGTCAGTAGAGGGATGAGTGGTAACCACATACAAAACAGCTTTTGATTAAAACCACATCAATTGTCTAGTCATCTAGAAGCAGTGCCTTAAACATTTAACACCCAAACCTTATCATTTGTCACTTACATAATAGGCATTTCACTGAGTTTTAATGAATTGACTGGGGGTTTTAGGTTAGTTTCCATTTAGTATTTTAATGCCAGAAGTCCATTTTTTAGAAACGGATTTCTGACATTAAGGGGGAGATGCCAAGTGTAATCAGATTTTAGCAATTTAGACAAATGGGAAAAGGTAAGTCTGAATTGCAGAATCTGCTTAGAAAGATGAAGTTTCATTATTTTAAACCTCATCTGGAATTGAACATCAGGTTGACAACCTGTTGTCTAAGGGAAATGCTTGGGAGATCCACAATAATGAGTTGGAAAAAAAATGATTTAAAAAGTGCACTAGCATTGTCATATTGGCAAATTCTGAAGTGTTTTCATGAGAGGGTTACCCACTCCCTTCTTTCTGCCCCTGCACAGGCATGAACTTGTTTAGCAAATCCTTTCTTCAAAATGCTTTAGGACTGCATATTCTGTAGCTCACAGCTTTGTACTTGCACTTTGTGTATTTTTCACTTCTTTAACTATCAGTCTTTCCTAGTAAGCTCTTGAGGTTATGGACCACGTCCACCTTCCTTGGTATTTTATCTCTGCCATCAAAGATTCCAGGGCCTGGGCACACGATAAAAGTTGTTGAATAAATTAGTGCTTGACATCCAGACAGCTTCCTGATCACAGGCAGCTCAATGTTTCTGTGGATATTCTTTCTGCACTTTCCTGGGTCCTCTGGTTCAGAGCGTCAGCTCTGTGGTTCCTCCAGAGCACCAGATTGACGAGATTTGGATTTGACCTTTGGGATTTGACCTGACATCCCTTTTAGTACCTAGCTTGTGGTGTCCACTCTTCTCTCCATCTAGGGAAGAGAGTCCTCATCTATGTGACCTGCTTGACATTCTCCTGGAGTGAGCACCTGAGCTTACCCCATTCCCACCCCATCCTCGTTAGGGGAGGAGAAGAATTCAGTCAAGTTCAAGCTTAGGCTTTTTTGATCATAGATTCTGCATTTGTGGTCTATGAAGTGTGACTATATTAAAGAAAGGTGATACAGTTGTCAGCAAATAAAGGAAAACTACTTATGTACAAAGTGTCTTTGAACCCAGTGGTTCTCAGACTTTAGTATACACCAGAATCACCTGCAGGGCTTGTTAAAATACAGATCACTGGGCCCCAGGCCCAGAGCTCGACTCAGAAGGTCTGGGCTGGTGCCTGAAAATCTGCATCTCTAAGAAGTGCCCAGATGAGGCTGACACTGTTGGTCTGGGGATGATATAAACAATCACTTGTTCTAGCCATATTCTCATTGAACAGAGGTGCTCACCATTACGGTCTGATGGCATTTGGGTCAGGATCCCTTGCAGAAATAGAAGCCACACGCGCCATTTAAAAGGGATTTAATAGAGAGCATTAAGAACTGATGAACCTGCCGGGAGGGCTGGAGGGGCGGCTCTAGGCTTGGCATCCAGGAACAGCCCCTGAGACAAGGCAGCTGCAGCAGCCCAACGGGGCACTGTTTGCCTTTGCCCCAGTGAGGGAGATGGGGGAATCAGGAGGCCACCGCTAGCAGGACTACTGCCATCCAGGCACTGCCACTGCACAACTGCCTTTCCATGCGGGAAGCTGCTGATGATCATGGGTTGCTGCTGCAGAAAAGCCCACGTCTCTGTAACTCTCTGGCCGGAAGGAAATGTCTGCCTCTCTCCTGCCTCCCAAATACCACACACAGGCCTCCAGGCCCCGATCACATGGAGTCTGTTCTTTTAACCTCTCAAGGTAAGGCTTAGGGAACAACGGTTGGGAAAAGTGAGGAGCTCAGCAGGAGCCTGGTATCTGGCGGGGAAAGGGCTTGAGAATTTGGTTAGCACATGCAAGCTCCGTAGACTCAACTTTTCAGACATCCGATGTGAGATGAGCCACTGTCTCTCTCTGGGGCTTGCTTTCATTTTAGACAGTGAGAGGAATGTCAGCACCAGGTAATAAAAGAGGAAGAATATGAACTTAACTAAATGTGTTTATGCTCTTGAGAAATAATGACCACTCTAGGAATATTTGTAATGGATTTATACTAACATATATTTACTTCATTTAGTCCAACTTTTTTCATCCTGGGCTATTCATATTTTGCATGATATAAATATTTGTTGTGGGAACTGTCCTGTGCATTGTGGAATACTGAGCAGCATTCCTGGCTTCTACCCACTAGATGATAAGTACATCCTCCCTGTCTCAGTTTTGAAAAGCAAAAATGCCTCTAGATATTGTCAAATGTCCCCCGGGGAGCAAAATTGCCCCCAGTTGAGAACCACAGATATATTCAATCTTTATACATGTGATATTTGAGCAATTGTCATTCCTGAGTAGAGAGGGAGGGAGAGATTTAATATTTATGAAACATCTGTTCTAGTCCATGCACAGTGTCAGATGTCACCTAACCCCTGTCTATTTTAGGGCACTGTGAGATGACACCAGAATGGAGTGGAGAAGCAAGAGGAACTGGGTTCAAATCCTGGACCCCCAGGATCTGCCTGGCCTTGGGTGAATTAGTTAACCTCTCAAGTTTATAATTTTGCCCCTGTAAACTGGAGCTAACATTTCAGGGCGGCTGCAAGAGTTGATAGATATGATCGATTGCTGGTATTATCAGTGATTATTCTGCAGAATTTGCCTATCAGTGGAAATGTATCCCCTTTTTTCGCCCTCAATACATGAGTTTGCATCTTGTAGTCACTGGCTGCCATGGTGCTACATCCAGTCCTCCCTTTCCCGTCTTCCTTACAAAGAGACGGTAGACCAGAAGAAAAGGACTATGTCTTTAAGGCAAAGGGAAAGGTGAGTAATGCAAAAAGCCTGGCACTTGTAAGTAGCTGGGTTTTCTTTTTCCTTGACAGGGCTGCTGACAGGCCCTTTAGCAATACAGAGGCTAATTACTTGCCAGGAGTAAAATAAAATATGTCATTTGGTTGTTCCGGCTTTCCTCAGTGCAATAAATCACAGCCACAGGACCCCAGCTTCATTTGATTTAATAAAGATTTTAAAGAAAGAAAAAGTTTTCTTTGTTTTTATTGAGAGCTGCTGGTCATTTGTGTCTGTTTCACGTAGGCCAGGGGTGTCCAATCTTTTGGCTTCCCCAGGGCCACATTGGAAGAAGAGGAATTGCCATGGGCCACACATAAAGTATATTAATGTTAATGATAGCTGATGCGCTGAAAAAAGGTCACAAAAACATCTCAATATGTTTTAAGAAACAGAAAATTTCCGAATTTGTGTTGGGCTACATTCAAAGCCATCCTGGGCTGCATGCAGCCTGGGGGCTGAGAGTCGGGCAAGCTTGATCTAGGCTCTTAATCGGATGTGACCTACCCACATGCAAGTCACCATTGGCACTGCAGAGTTTAGCTGTCTGCATTTATGTTTGTCTACACCACCCTTCACTAGTCCCTTGTTCCCTTTCTTCTGGGTCCTCAATCCTTCCACTCAGTTCATAAGCTTCTGATACCCAAAATGAGGCTCTCCTCACTTTGACCATTTGGTCTTGGTTGCCTGTCTGTAACCCTCACATTATCCCTCAAAATAATATTGCAACTGTGTAATGGTCTTCACACCGCTGTGGGTGACAGGCGCTTCTGCCACCCACTTCACCCACCTTTTTTCGTATCAGGTCTGCATGCCCTAGCGGGTCTCCCCAGCAGGTAAGAGGCATCAGACAATTTGAGCTCAGCAACAAAGAAGAATGGGGTAGGTTAAAGATCAGAGTTAGACTTTGCTTACTTTCTGAAAGTAAAGTGCTCTCAGTTAAAGAACATCTGCAATGGGACCTAACTTCTCCTCTTCCTCTGGCTAATATTCATATTTTTCTTGTGTCTGCAGGGCCTGACTCCTTTTGTTTTACTTTGCTTTTAAATCACTATTTCATAATGATTGTAAGTCACATAGCTGAAATGAAACCGTGACAACCCCTGATAAAAGGGAGGTGAGGGGACATAATCAAGATGCTTTAGAAGTAGGAATTTCAGCTGGAAGGATCAGGCTAAGGGATTGGCTTGAGGACCTGCTACTATGTACCGAAATACTATCTATCAGGGTAGGGAGTCAGAAGAAGGGTATGCATGTAGAATTGTACCCCTGGAACCTAAGTAATTGTTGCTAACCAATGTTACCCCAATAAATTTAACAATTAAAATAAAACAAAGGTGTGCAAAAGAGTGAGTGCGCTGACCCATTTCCCTTGAGCATGACTTACCTTCCTGAGAACAATGGAATGCCAGAACCAGAAGGTGTCTTCGAGATCAGAATACAACTCTTCTTCTACCAGGGACCGTGAGGTCCAGAGAAATTAAAGAACTTGCCTAAGGGCATCCAGGTGCTGGGTAAAGTGAGGAAGGCTGGAAGCCAAGTGTCAACTCTCAGGGCTTTGACTTCACCTAGGTCTGAAGTGGGGGTGTCATTCCTGTAAGGCAATGCTTGCTTTGCATAGAAGATGTCTGGGTCTCCTTTACATCTGTTTGTATTGCTTTAGGCTAGGGTTTCCTTTCCACCCCAATAGGACGGGGCTCCTCTATACTGATGTTGCTTTTTTTTTGGCGGTTCCCTGGCTGGAAATCGAACCCAGGCCACGGCCTTGAGAGTGCTGAAGCCTAGCTACTACACCACCAGGGAACCCCCTTGATGTTGCTTTTTGATTTCAGCCCTCTGTGCAGTTGAAAGTAAGTGAACTGGTGAATTGCTCCTTCCTCCTGGGACACAGTGCCCCCTGGCCTGTGGGTGAGCTAGCCTCAAGCATGAATGTGAACACGACTCTGTTCTTGTGAGCCCCTCATATTACCCACTGAATACTCAGCACTTCACCTCTCTCCCCTGTTCCCCAATTTCTCACTCCTAGCCTTCCATGAACAGTGCCTTAGTACGCTGAAGTCCCTCACCTGCCCTAGCTAACCAACCAGGTTTGAAATCATAACCTACATTAATTCATTCTAGATATGTTGATGACTGGTAATTGTTTTATATTTAGGCTGACCAGATGTGCCATCTTAGAAGACAATAATACCGTCCTGTTTCAAGAGGTACATATGGTCAGCCTACTCTCACTGGGCTAAATCCAAGGTGTCAGTAGGCTAACCAGACGTACTGTTTGAAACAGAACAGTATTGTTATTTTCTGTCCCATTTAGAATGGTATGTCTGGTTAGCCTCTTTTCACTTTTGCTAATTTTTAAAAAAATTTTAGGGGGATTTCTAGGACTACAATGGTTTGAGAGAGTAGCTCTCAACCATAGTTGCATGTTAGAATTAGCTGGAGAGCTTTAACAAACTGCTGGACCCTCAGGTCCTTGTCCTCAGATATTGCAATTAAATTAGTCTTGTAGGGGCCTGGGAAAATAGTAGTTTTTGAAAACTCTCTAAGTGATTCTTAAATATAGCTACTGGTGAAAAATTGACTAGCCATGAAGGATGACACGTCAAAGGATTCCAGCTTCCTACGGCCACCAGGGAATCTGACTGCTGTGGATGCCTCAGTGCTTCCCAAGGCACATTGTCCTTCCACTGCATCGCTGGGTGGGATCCCCAGAAGTCTCAGAGGATGTGGTGTGACCAGCGGTTGACCAAGGGGCCAAGGAAACTACCTGAGACAACATTTTCGGTCAGTCTAGTACAATTTAGTCTTAGGCTGTTTAGTTTTATCTAAATCCCTCCAGCTAGAGAGTAAATCAGAGGTAGCAAGCTGCCAGTACATGAGTCAGTTCTGGCCCACACATGGGACTTGTTCGACCAACACAATATTTTTTATTTTAAAAATTGAGTTAAAAATGGAGAGAATTTATATAAAATCCAGATTTCTGCTCTCCTTTTTTCTTTTCTTCCAGTTCTGTTGAAAAATAATTGACATAGAGAGCCGTCCGGAAAAACTCCAGCCATAAATGGCTCTATTTTTCATATTTTTATGGCTGAATACTTTCCAAACAGCCCTCATACTTCACTGTGTAATTTTAAGGTATATAACATGGTATTTTAATTTACTTATATTGTTGAAATGATTACCACAATAGGTTTAGTTAACATCCAGCATCTCATATAGATATATTGAAATAAGAGAAAAAAATTCTCTGTGATTAGAATTCTTAGGATTTATTTTTCAAAATTCTTTCTTATACAGCAGTGTAAACTATAGTCATCATATAGTCATCATCATGTGTATTATATCCTTAAGACTTCTGTATTTTATAACTGGAAGTTTATGCTTTTTGACCAGCTATCTCCAATTCCCCTGCTTTTCTTCCCCCTACCTCTAATAACCGCAACTCTGATCTCTTTTTCTATGAGTTTAATGGCTTTTAAAAAAATTTCTACCTGTAAGTGAGATTATTTGGTATTTGTCTTTCTCTGACTTACTTCACTTAGCAAAATACCTTCGTCTATTCATGTTATTACAAGTGATAGGACCTCCTCATTTTTTATAGCTGAATAATATTCCAGTGTGTGTGTGTGTGTGTGTGTGTGTGTGTGTGTGTGTGTGTGTGTTGCAACTTTTTAATCCATTTAATCATCAATGGGCACTTAGGTTGTTTTGATGACCTGGCTTTGTAAATAATGCTGTGAACATGAGGGTGCAGATATCTTTCTGAGTAAGCGTTTTTGTTTCCTTTGTATAATATATTCTTCAAAGTGGAATTACAGGATTATATGGTAGTTCTGTTTTTAACTTTTTGAGGACCCTCCATACTGTTCTCCATAGTGGTTGTATCAAACTACATTCCCACCAACAGTGCACAGGGTTCCCTTTTCTCCACTTCCAGGCCAGTAATTTTTATCTCCTATCTTTTTGCTGATGACCACTCCAATAGGCTTCACGTGATATATCAATTATGGTTTTAATTTGCATTTCTCTAATGTCTGGTGATATCGAGTATCTTTTCATGTATTTGGTGGCCATTTGCATATCTTCTTTGGAAAAATATCTACTTAGATCCTTTCCCTATTTTTAATGGGATTATTTGGTTTTTGCTATCGAGTTGTGTGAATTCTTTATATTAATATATTTTGAATGTTAATCCTTTATCAGATTTATGATTTGCCAATATTATTTCCTATTCCATAGGTTGTTTTTATTATTTTGTTTATGGTTTCTTTTGCTATGAAGAAGCATTTTAGTTTGATGTAGTTCCACTTATTTATTTTTGCTTTTGTTCCTTGTGCTTTTGGTGTTATCTCCCTTGTCAAATACTAGTTGACTATATTGTGAGTTTATTTTTGGGCTCTCAATTCTGTTCCATTGGTCTATGTATCTGTTTTTATGCCAGTACTATGCTGTTTTAATTGCTATAGCTTTATAACATTGCTTGAAATCAGGAGGTATGAGACTCCCCATTTTGTTCTTTCTCAGGATTACTTTGGCTGTTTGGGTCTTTTACGGTTCTACACAAATTTTAATTGTTTTTCTATTTCTGTGAAAAATATTATTGGAATTTTGACAGATATTTTGAATCTTTAGATGGCTTGGGATAGTATAGTATTAACTATAAGTATTAACTCTTCTGATTCATAATATGGCATATTTTTCCACTTTTTGGTGTCTCCTTTAATTTTTTTCCTCAATGTCCTATAGTTTCTGTTACAAATGCTTTAATTCCTTGTTTAAATTTATTCCTAAGTATTTTATTGTTTTTAGTGCTATTATAATGGGATTGTTTCCTTCCTTCCTTGCTTCCTTCCTTCCTTTTCTTACCTCCTTCCTTTGTTTCTTTTTTAATCATCAATTTTTTTTTTCAATTACAGTTGACATTTAATGCTATTTTATATTAGTTTCAGGAGTACAGCATAGTGGTAAGACATTCATAAAATTTATGCAATATCTCCCCTGTTAGTCTAGTACTCACCTGGCACTACGCATAGATATTGCAACATTATTGACGATATTCTCTATGGTGTACTTCATATCCCTGTGACTGTTTTGTAACTACCAATATGTATTATTCCCATCACCTATTTCACCCAGCTCCCCAACATCCTCTCATTTCAGTGTATTGAAATGCAACCGATTTTTGTATGTTAATTTTGTATCCTGAAATGTTGCTGAATTCATTTATTAGGTATGGCAGATTTTTTTGGTGGTGTCTATGAAATTTATATATATATATATATGATTATGTTATCAACAAATAGACAATTTTACTTATTTACCATTTAGATGGCTATCACTTCGTTTTCTTGCTTAATTACTCTGCCTAGGATTTTCAGTATTATGTTGAATACGAGTGGTGAGAGTGGACTCCCTTGTCTTATTCCAGGCCTTGAAAAGCTTTCAATCTTTCAGTGTCGAGTATGTTAGTTGTGAGTTTGTCATATATGGCCTTTATTATGCTGAGGTGTGTTTCTTCTAGGCCCTATTTTTGAGGTAGTTTTTTTCATGAAGGGATAGTGAACTTTTTCAAATTCCTCTTTTGCATCTTTTGAGATGATCATGTGATTACAGTCTTTCATTCTATTAATGTGGTATATCACATTTACTGATTTGCGTATATTGAACCATACTTGTATAACCAGGGATCATGGTGTAGGATTCTTTTAATGTTGAATTCAGTTTGCTAATATTTTGTTGAGCATTTTTGTATCTATGTTCATCAGGAATATTGACCTATAGTTTCCTTCCTTCCTTCCTTCTTTCCTTCCTTCCTTCCTTCCTTCCTTCCTTCCTTCCTTCCTTTCTTCTTTCCTCTCTCCCTCCCTTTCTCTCTCTGTCTGTCTCTGTCTGTCTGTCTGTCTGTCTGTCTCTCTCTCTTTCTTTGTAGTGTCCTATCTGGCTTTGGTATCAGGATAATGCTAACTTCATAAAATGAGCTCAGGAGTGTTCTCTCCTCTTCAGTTTTCTGGAAGAGTTTGAGGAGAATTGGTGTTAATACTTCTTTAAATATTTAGTGAAATTCACAGATGAAGTCACGTGGTCTTGAGTTTTTCTTTGTTGGGCGGTGTTTTGATTACTAACTAACTCTCTTTACTTGTTATTTGGTCTGTTCAGATTTTTTATTTCTTTACACTTCAGACTTGATATGTCATATATTTCTAGAAATTCATTTATTTCTACGAGGTTGTCCAATTTGTTGGTATATATTTGTTTTCTTTAAATTAAATTTGTTGGGGCGAACTTGGTTAGTAAAATTAGATAGGTTTCAAGTGTACAATTCTGTAACATATCTATGTGTTGCATTGTGTGCTCACCACCCAGAGTCAGTTCTCTTTCCATCACCATATATTTGCCCCCTCCATCAGTCCCCTCCCCCATAGTCCCTTTTGATCCCTTATATTTTGCAGTATCAGTTGGAATGTACCTTTAATTTATAATTTTATTTACTGAGCTATTTATTTTTCTTGGTAAGTCTAGCTAGTGGTTTACGAATTCTGTTTATCTTTTCAAAACATTAACTCTTTGTTTCATCAATTTTTTATTGGTTTTCTGGTCTCCTTTTCACTTATTTCTGCTCTGATCTTTGTTATCTCCCTCCTTCTGTTAAATTTAGGCTTAGTTTGTTTTTGCTTTTCTAAGTTTTTGAGGTGTACAGTTAGGTTATTTATTTGAGATTTTTTTTTTCTGAATGAAGGCAGTTATTTCTACAAACTTCCTTCAAAGCACTACTTCTCTATCTCATAAATTTTGGTATGTATTGTTTCAATTTATGTTTGTTGCCATATATTTTTTATTTTCCTTCTAATATTTTTGACACTTTGGTTGTTCAGAAGTATGTTGTTTAATTTCACATATTTGTGAGTTTTCCAGTTTTCCTCCTGTTATGGATTTCTAGTTTCATATCCTGTGGTTGGAAAATAAATTAGTATAATTTTAGTCTTTTAAATTTTTCTAAAACTTGTTTTGTGACCTAATATGATCTATTCTGGAGAATGTTCCATGCCTGCTTGCGAAGAATGTATATTCTGCTGCTATCAATAGAATGTTCTGTACATGCTATTTAGGTTCATTTGGACTAAAGTATAGTTGAAGTCCAACATTTCCTTATTGATTTTTCTCTCAGAAAGTGAGATACTGAATTCTACTGTTAATTGTATTATTGTCTATTTCCCCCTTCAAATCTGTTTTTATTTGCTTTTTATATTTAGCTGCTCTGGTGTTGAATGTAATTTACCATTGTTTTATCCTTTTGATGACTTGACTCCTTTATCATTAAACAATGAACTTCGTCTTTTGTTACAGTTTTTGACTTAAATTATTATTTATTTTGGTCTGATATAAGCATAGCTATCCCTGATTCCTTTTGGTTTCCATTGGTGTAGAAGGTATTTATTCATGTCTCCTATTTGTGCCTATGTGTGTTCTTGAAGCTAAAGTGAGTCTTGTAGACAGCATATATTGTATCTTTTAATAAAAAAATCATGCAGTCACTTTATGTCTTCTAATTGGATTATTTAACCGATTTATGTTTAAAGTATTTATTTATAAGTAAGGACTTGGCATATTGTTAATTGTTTTCTGGATATTTTGTAGTTCTTTTATTCCTTTCACCCTCTCTTGCTGTCTTTCTTTGTGAATTGATAATTTTTCATAGTGGTATACCTTTATCTTTCATGTATATATTATGTTTTTTGCTTTGTGGTTACCCTGGGGCTTACTTAAAATATCTTTATAGATATAACAGTTTATTTTAGGCTGATAACTTCAATCACATTACCTCCCCCACCCCCATCAATGCTTTTATTTTCCTTTACCCATATTTTATGTTTTTGTAGTCACACTCTACATCTTTTAACATTGTGGATCTATTAACACATTGTTATAGCTATAATTATTTTAATACTTTTGTTCTTTCACATATTAAAGTAAAATGGTTAACACATCGCCATATTACACTCTTAGAGTATTCTAAATCTTACTATATATTGCCTTTGCCAGTGTGTTTTTTACTCATATGTTTTCATGCACTTTCATTTCAACTTGAACTTTCAGCAGTTCTTGTAAGGCAGGTCTAGTGGAGATGAACTCCTTCAGCTTTTGCTTGGGAAAGCATTTCACATTTCTTTCTGAAGAACAACTTTGCTGGGCAAAGTATTCTTAGTTGGCAGTTCCTTTATTTCAGTACTTTGTATCATCCCATTTTCTCCTGACCTGCAAGGTCTGTGCTGGGAAATTCAGTGATACTCTTATGCAGGTTCTCTTGTATGAGAGAATTTGTTTTTCTTTTACTGCTCTTAAAATTTTCTCTTTGTCTTTGATTTTAATCAATTTTATTATAATGTGTCTTGGAGAAGATTATTTCAGATTGAGCTGCTGAGTGACCTACTTCATCAACTTAGATGTCTAAATCTCTTCCAAGTTTGGGGAGTTCTCAGCCATTATTTCTTTATATAAGCTTTCTATTTCTTTCTCTCTCTCTTCTCTGGGAATCCAATGATGTGTACACCATTTCTTTTAAACATGACCCATAAGACCTGTGGGCTTTCTTCTTTGCTTTTTATTCTTTTTACTTTTTGATTTTCTGATTGAATAATTTGAAGAGATCTATCTTTGAGTTCATAGATTCTTTCTTCTGATTAGTCTAGTCTAATTTGGAAATGCTCTATTAAATTCTTCAGTTTGGTCATTGTATTCTTCCATTTCAAAATTTCTGTTTAATTCTTTTTTGTTTTTTATCTTTTTGTTGTACTTACTTTGTTCTTGTATTTTGTTTTTTTGCTATTGTTAAATTGTTTATCTGTGTTCTCTTCTAGCTTCCTGAGCATCCATTTTTTTTAAAAAAAAAACAATTATTTAGAATTCTTTGCTGGCCAATCCCCCATATCTTCAAATCTTTGAGTTTTACTGTATTCCTTGGTGAAGTTATGTTCCCTTGATTCTTTGTAATACCTGTAGCCTGGTGTAGGTGTCTGCACATTTGAAAAAGTTTTCATCTCTTCCAGACTTTTGGACTGAATTCAGTAAGGGATGACTTTTGCCTGTAGGTGGGGGCATGCTGAAGCATGCTGTGATCTTATGTCTATTGGTAAAGGGTGCCAAGTGCAGGAGTGTGTGGCAGCACCAAATCTGTGGAGGACTGGTGGTTCATTGACTTAGGTTATTGGGGTTCACAGCATCAGTGACTGCATGGTCCTTGACAAGTGGTACAGGAGGGTCCACAGAAGCTGCAAGCGCTGCTGGGTTCTACATTAGTACCTCCAGGTCTAACAACTAGGTACCAAGGAAAGCAGAAGTAGTAGAGTCAGTGGCACACATACACTTGGTCACAGGGGTCAGCTGCCACATACCTGTGTACTGGCAGACACTAAACACATACATAGTGGTATGGGCCACGGCAGGCAGCAAAGACTGGGACCAACTGCAGAAGC
The DNA here is from genome assembly GCA_004026885.1 of Lyroderma lyra. Lineage (NCBI taxonomy): Eukaryota > Metazoa > Chordata > Mammalia > Chiroptera > Megadermatidae > Lyroderma > Lyroderma lyra. The sequence goes on along the minus strand of PVJL010005268.1, from coordinate 26,500 downwards.
CCTGGCAGCTGTTGTGGCTTTGGTTGTCAGCATACACTACTGTGGCTGGGTGGTCTTGCCATGGGCATAAGGCAGTAAAGACTGATGAAGACAGGCTGGCAACATACAAGTGTGCAGCTGGAATGGCTGGCCCTGAACATGTGCATGGAGTGCGGGTCAGCTGTAGGTGTTTAGGCTTATGTTTTTCACTCCCCCAGTTTCAGAAGCTTGGGATAGCTGGTGATGTGGTTCTCAGGCTCTGGCTGGGATCGATGGTTGAGGGAGTGGAGAGAGACCCAGGTAGCTGGTGTTAGCAATTGCAGATACTAGCAGGGCAAAGCCAGTGACATCTGCAGGAGAGCCACAGTGAGTGTGCTGTCCCTTGGTTTCTTCAGTGGTGAAAATTGTTAGATTTGTCTGTAGAGCAGGCCACTAGGAACTGTGACTGCTCCTGTTGTGTGGCTGTGCCTGGTAGCTGCTGCTTTTCTTTCTTGTCCTTAGCTGTTTTTATATATCTCAGCTTGGCTGGTCTCGGGGTGAGGTGAAACCTAGGTTCCCACACATGTCGCTATCTGACTCATGACTATTGCTGTGGAAACTGGTCAGGGCAGCCCCATGTTGCACAGAGAAATTCAATCTGTTACACTGGCTTAGAGCAGTTGTTTATCTACTTTCATTAAAGATAAATTTTGTTCCCTGACTATAAACTATATTTCTAGAAACAGCATGCCCAGCCAAACTGCCTTCTTTAATTAAATACCTACGATGTATCAAGTAATACAGAAAGTATTTTTATATGTGGTTTTATTTAATCCACACAACAACCTATTTAATCTGCATATTTTATAGATAAACCAGAGCCTCCAAGAGGTTGAGCAAATTGCAAAAAGCCATGTAGTTACTAGATAATACGTTGCCAAGCATATATCCTACTAGTGGTCAGTCAGTTAGTAGGTTGTCATCATCATTAAATAGAACAAAATACCTTAAATGTATTATTATTTAAAAATTTTGTAAGTACCGTTTTATGCTTGAACTTTTGATAAATTCAATAAAATCAAAGAAAAAATAAAATAACTTTACCTCCCAGAAGTACTGTATCGTTTTATTGTATTTTCTGTACCATTTTGTGTGTGTGTGTGTGAAATAGGTTGGGAAATGCATAATTATAATGCAGTGTGATAAAAGCTTTGATAGTGACAACCCCTGGGAACTTTGGAAATCATAGGAGACACCGTTTACTTGGCCAAGGGAGAGATTACAGATGATGTTTTCATTATCTGGAGTAGGTGACATCTGAGCCTAGTATTGTAGCAAGAGTTGAAAATATCTAGGGGAACAGGTATGAGAGGGCACCCTAGGGAGTGTGACAACATGTGCAAAGCCTCTGATGTCTAAGATTATTTCTGAATAGAGTCCTCTGACCTCAATTTTTTTCAAGAGAAGTAGCATACTAAATATATTTTCCTTTATGCCAATAGAAACCACAAGTTATAAATTCATCAACGCAATGACTTTTTCTTCTACCTATTCCATTGAGTCACTCAGAATTCTAGGCTCACCCTTCTAAGATAAAATTATGGGGCCTTTGCTATATCCAGGGGGAAATGCATTTTTAATCCATGGCAGAAAATCTGTTTAATCATTTGTACATAATGGGGCATATACTGGCACAGGGCTGGGACATCACACAATAAAGGCAGAGAAAATCACTTGCCACTAGTTTAGGTGATGTTGCTGTGAGAAACAACATAGATGCAAGTGTGCTCAGGGAGGGTGAAATCCTTTCCATCAGCAGTGCCACAGCAGCTGTTACAGAGGTCGTGGTGGGCAGGCACAAACTTTGCTTATTTAAACCTTTATAAGGGCAAAATTCCTGCTCCAGTTTCCTCTAAAATCAAATAGGGAAAGAACCAAAGTTATCTTTACCTGAACTGATCACTTAAAAAAAATCATGAAGGCATAAAAAACAATCTCTTTGGCACATGGAAACTTTCTGTGTTCACAGACAGTAGTAATTTTTCCCACTTTTTCACTGTGCTCTGCACCTAGAAACACTGAGTTAAAAAAGCATGTAAACAGGAGTAATTAATGACTGTAGTACCTAACATTTCAGGGCAACTTACCACGTGCTTTGTACATGTATCATTTCTTTCTCTCAGCAACCTCAAGGGGCAGAGTTATACAGTTGAGGGGACTTGGGGAGGTTAAGAACTCATCTAAGGACACAGATGGTGGCAGAGCAGGACTTCAAACCTAGACCTTTCTGAATTCAGATTCCAAATTCTTTTGTCTGTATCACTTTGTTTGCTAAGATATGTGGATGTAGAGTGTAATTTTTGGCCCAGTGGATGTACTGAAAAGGGAGCAATGAACCCATGCAGGAGTGCTCTACCTGTGCTGTCAGAGGTATAGAACTTAGTAACTGAAGTGGAGTTAAAGAGAGAGGATATGCCTCATCATCAAGCATAGACTTGGGCTATAGCCTTCTCATCGCCTCAAGGTCACCATTCTGACAGCTGTCCTAGCTCCCTTCCTGTGTTACTTCTTGTTCCTTTCTACTGGCTCATTCCTATCATCATTCAAAACACTGTACTCTTAAGATTTACTGCTGACTTCCCCATCCCACATCCAGCTAATGCCCCATTTCTTTCCTTCCTTGATGGTGTTGTCTATGTTCTATTCTTATTATTTCTCCAACCTACTTTAATCAGACTTTCATATCACTGCTCAACAAAATCATTCTTGTCAAGCTCACCAATGTTTTTTGTATCACCAAGTCCAACGATCATTTCTCAGTCATTTTCTTATCCAGCCTATTAGCAGGATTTGACCCAGTTTCCCTCTTGAAAACATTTTTGTTTTTCTACTGAGTCTATTAGGACCCCCACTATCTCTCTAGTCTTCTACCTCTGGCCAATTGTCAGCCTCCTTTGCTGGTCCATCCTTGTGTCAGTTAAGAATGATAGTTGGCTGCTAATAAAAGAGTTCATAAATACAGTGGCTTCAACAAGGCATGCGTTTCTCTCTCTGAGGTAGTGGGAATTGCATAGACAGACAGACTAGGGCTAGTAAGATGGCTTCGTGTATCACCAGTGGCCCAATCCCTTCCATTGGCTCCACTTTCCCCAGTACATTGCTTCTATTCTCCATATTTCTGCATGGATTTAAACTGGCTATTGCAGCTCTGATCATCATAACCACTTCTGGGCAGAAAGGAAAGGAAAGGAGAGGTGCAAAAGGGTGCACGTCCAAGCTGAGGCAACCGCCTTTGCAAGGTGGCCTAGCATTCCTGTTGAATGACTGTCACTCAGTAATCATGCACTGTACCTTTGCACAAGGGGATCTGGGAAATGCAGTTTTTCTTTTTGTCTTTAAGCTTAGAACACTGCAACTTTTCCATAATATCAAGGTCCTTTTATTAGCAAAAAGGGTAAAGTGGTACTGGTCAGGCAACTAGAAATCTCTGCCACATGCATCATTATCAGACTCCTAAAACTCAATCTTCAAACTGCTTGTCGTCTCTATCTATACTAACTCCCTAGGTGTTCATCCACTAGATTTGTAATCCTGACTTCACAAATTATCACTCCAGGTCTCATCTTTACTTTGAACTCCAAAATTGAATATTTGGTTACCTGCTTTATGTCTCCACATAGATGTCTAATAACTATCACAAACATAACATACCAAAAACCGAACATTTGATTCTCACCTTGAAATTGCCTTCCCTCCCAACTTTCCCATCTCACTAAATGACAACTCTGTATCTATTGGGTCCTCAGACCAAGAATCTTGTCGTTTTCTTTCTCTCATTCCTGAAATACAGAATTAGCTTTATTTAGGCTATAAGTCCAGAATCCCACCACTGCTCACACACTCAACTTCTGTTTCCACCATTTCATTGGTTCTTACCTCCCTTCCCGATGTGATAGCCCTGAACTGGTTTTCCTGTTTCCAATCTTGTTCTCATAATTTACTCTTCACTCCATAGCTAAAATGATCCTTAGTAGAAAGGAAGGGGTTTATGTTTTCTTTCTGTTCAAAGCCCCCCATTTTCTATCAAAATGGATCCAAGTACTTACCTTAAGGTTTTAATGTCCTTTATTTTCTGGTTTCACTCTCACCTCTCTTCCCTCTCCACCTTCTTCATTCAGCTCCAGGCGCTCTGGCCATGTTGCTCATTCTTAAACACACTGGTCATGCTATATAGATTTAGGGTTTTGGAACTATTTCCTTTCTTTTCCTAATGCATTGTTACCCCCAATATCCTCATGCAATCATTGCCTCAATATCATCTTTTAGAGAAGCCTTCTCTAACCACCTTATATAAAACTGCACCCTGCTCCCTTCATATTTTCTTCTCTGCTTCAATTTCTTCATAATACTAATTGGCACCTGACATACTCTTTGTTTATTTTCTGAATCTTCCTCCCCCAGTAATGCAAGCTTCATGAGGACTGTGACCACGGCTGTCCTATTTCCTGCTCTATCTCTAGCTCCCAGAATAGCACATGACACGGGGTAGATACTCAGTAAATGCCCATTAAATTAATGAATGAATCACTGTCTTGGCAATGGCATTATGAGAGTGTAAAGGTTCAGCTACCCTGCAGAGAAGTGGGCTGTCGATCTGTTTTGCCTTCGACACGAGTGCTTCCCCTATTCTTGGAGTTGTACTATAGCTTATAGCCAAACAGGGCAGCAGAGCCAGTCTGCTTCAATAGAGCTATTGAGTTGAAATTTTGTTCTGCATTTACCTTGACTGATGATTTAGTTCAAGTTATGCTTTGTGGGAAATTCATTCCCTCCCAGAGTTTCTTCTGCCAACAGAGGGAAGACAATCATTTCTTCTTGACATGATTTTCAACTCAATCACCTCTGTCTTTGAGAACTCAATTGTAACCACACAACCATTCCAAATCTCATCTTGGTCAAAGGAAATGCACTTGTAACTTAACCACTATCCCCCTACTGCATCCTGTTCTTACTTTTTCAGCTCCATTATGGAAGATTGATTGGCTTTGCTTTCCAGTTAGATCCATATTGGAAATCTGGTTGTGGAATACTTTATTTCTTCATGGTGTGTGTGTTTATGTTTTCCTTAAATTTATACACATGGAATAGGTAGAACACAGATTTTGGTATTAGACATAAAGTACTTGAAAAAAATTGGGGTGCTTCAAAATGTATGATTTACATTTTCATTCTGGTTCTGGTTCTAATAGGTTATATATGACAGTATCGAAAACACTTACCCTTTCTGATACTTGTTATAAATGACCCATAAGAAAGTTTTAAGTAATTAGATCACTTAATCCTTTTAAATAGCAGCCCTTACAGACAAGAGAAAGCTTATCATTCTTACTTTGCAGAAATTGTATAATATTAGTAAATTTTGATTAAGCGAAAGTAAACCATGAAATTTTACTTCTGTTTCCCACATTTAGGTGAAGAATCAAATGACCACCCTACCCACCCCCCCAAATAACTTTTGGTTATTTATTTTTTAATATAATTATCAAATATGCCATATTTCTTGTTTATAGCAAAACTTCTACCACAGATTTGCAATTTTGGGATCTAGAGTTGGGAGAAAGTGGCATTGTTTAGTAGTATATTCAGATGTGATGGAGAGCAAAAGCCAAGGCTTTAACCAGGCAGGAATGAGTTTCTGTCCCATAGATGGTCCCTAAGATTAGCAACGCAGACAACTTCGGCATTCTGTGCTTTCAGGCACCTGTGCTCCTCTTTTTTTACTGCTCCACTAACTCTAGGATATTGTGCTTGTCTGTTCAGTCCGTCATTTCTTGCCATTATCTTTGCATTCCACCTCTCAAGAAAAATTAAAGGGGCCAAAAAGGGCAAGGCCGGTTTCTTTAAAGATGTGACTGGAAGCTGCGCCCATCACTTTTGCCCATTGGTAATTCTAGTCATATGTCTCAGTCACATGGAATGTCTAGCTGCAAGAGAACATGGGACATATAACACTTAGGCCATGTGCATAGCATATACTTGGAATTCTAATACAATGAAATATATAGTTTCTACTATAGATGACAATATTATAATTTTATAGATTCATGAACTACAGCCAATGGAGGTCAAATATGTGGTCCTGGGCTTTACAGCCCAGTCGTGGAGAAGCTGGTGCAGAGCCTAGGTTACGGTGGTGTGGTGGAAACAGCATGAGTTTGGAGCCAGACATACCTGAGCTAGAATCTCAGTTTTGCCAATTACTAACTGTGATTTGGGTGAAAATTTGTTAACCTTTCTCATCTTTCATTTTCTTATTGTTGCAATGATGATATATTTCCTCTTAAAGATTTTCTGGGATGGTAAATGAGTTAAAGTATGAAGGCATCTTTCAAGATACCCAGGGCATCATAAGCGCCAAGGAAATGGTAGGTTCTCCTTTACCCTGATCTTCCCAATAAAATTTCATACTGTATAATGTGATTATATTTAAACATACACAGGTATTACCTAACCTATGGAAATACATCATGCTCAACCCAAATCTCCTTGTATAATACTTCTCGATCTCTGTGCCATTTGGGTTAATATTCAGTAGTGATTTTAAGGTACTTTAAGAGATGGGCACAAAAAGGGAAAAAAAAGATTTTTAGGGAAAGTTTCAATTATTTAAAAAATTTAAGATAACTAAAATCTCTCATGTGTTGCTTATTCCAGTTAATTAACTGAATAGTCAGCATTATTTCAATAGCGTATTAATTATATCCTGCCCACAGGCTTTGTACTAATGGTTTTTCTCATTTTCACTTTTATTTTCTTTTCTGTGATACTTTCATCCTTAAATCCTAATTTCAATTTATGAATTTTATTTTCCTTTTAATGATTTTGGCTTTAAGTAAATTCGTGTTCAAAATTTAGGAAAAAGATAGATTTCTTATTTAAGAAGTCTGAAAAAGTGGAAAAACCACTTAAATTCAAACCATATGTGCTATGTAAAGTAGCATTTTGAATATTCATATTATGATGTGAAAATCAGATCCTCAGAACAGTAAGACTCACAGAAGGAATTGAAGTGAACATGGCAGTATGAATGTCACTTCACTAATGCACAATGTTGCAGTTCTATCTGGTGTCCTGGGCCCCCTAGATTGAAGCACTAGAGAACAATCATGCTTACAGATGGCAAACATACCCTCATCCTAATTACATTAGGCACTTTGGAAAGAAAACAGATTTTAGCCCAATATCTTGCTAAATGAATTCTAATTCTGGTAATGTGACACTATTATTCTTGTCCATTCCTCTTGCTTAGTTTGTTTTTGCAACATCAGCTTTTCACTTTGTTTCTACTAATATTTGAATCCTGATTGAAATAGTCTTTGAAATGTATTGGGTGCCTGCTTACAGCCTCTGAATTCACACTTCTTTGGTTGAACTCCTGTTGTTATGCCAAATACTTCTTTCTCTACTTTCATTCATCTTGTTAGTATCCCTGTCAACAGATTTGTCTCAGAACAATCTAAATTATCTTCAATTTCTTTTAGTACAGGGGAGGGAAGAATTGGACAGCTTTGTAGGAAGCATTTTACTTCCCTTTTAGAATGCATTTTTACATCCTTATTTTGGCATACCTGGTCAGTTCATTTTAGCATTATTCATCTCTATTTATGCTGTTAATGGATTTTCAATTGCAAATTATATACAGAATCTGAATCAGAAAACTTTTCACAGTTATATGAATTAATTCTTATATCCATAATATTCAGTCAGCCTTTGGCTTGTATCAACAAGTTTACTAATGGAAAGATTCTTTACCTCTTTGGAAGCACTTAGCTAATAGGGAACCCCAGTGGATTGGTGGTTAAGTTTGATTCTAGATTATTCTTTGTGTAGATAAGCTAGAGATTCTTTCACCACCTTAAAGGTTATACTTGAATAAGAGAATTGGAAGCTGGATAACTTAGGGATTTTAAGAGGTTGGTCACAAAAGTAAAGTTTCATAAATATTTTAATGCTCATAAAATGAAAGGCTGACTTAAGCAGACAAAATTAAGAAAATGTCAGTGATCTTATTATTATTATGTGATTAAAGACTAAATGTCAGTTCTAAAGAGAAACTAAGAGCAGATTTCTTGTCTTTAAACCAGCATTACTTAAAATGAATCCAAAGAACATGTGTGAACTCTTTATTTATTCAAGATTAGTACAGAATTTGAGAGTATTTAGAAACTGTCACAATGACTTGATGTTGCTGTGACATCCAAGTGCATGACCACTGCAGTTGTGTTATTGTATAGGATATACACCGATTTAGATGTTGGGTTCACATTGTGTTATGCATGTAGTCATATTTATTAGTACTTTGTGTCAGTCCAAGGTGGATTCAAAAGAAACAAAAATTGGTTCTGACGCACAGAAAGTATAAGGAGTAAGTGCTTTAAAAAAGGGGTGGAGCAGGCATCACACACTAAACAAAAGAAAGCTTTAATGTTGCTTTCCATCTCTGTAGAGATGGATAAGGGGAGAAAATGGGGACCTCTGGTGCAGCAAAGTGCTAGGGTTATAGTTCTCAAAAATCTAATGTATTTTAGATTTCACAAAGCAAATGGGTTGGTATTATTTAGGCTTGCTTCCATTAGACCCTGAGTTGCTATGGGTTAGTTAGCCCTCTTCAGGCAGACAACAGTAGACCTGGCTGCTGATTCTATCAGGTGTGACCACAAAGGCTAGAGCATACACCTTCAATATGAATGTGGTCATGGGTCTCATCGGGAAGCACATACAGGCATTGGGGCAGCCTTGGCACATGTTAGGTTAACTCATCAGTCCTTTCAATGTATATTGCTAAAACCCAATCATGCTTCTTAAAATGTTGTATTTGTAGTTAAGTTCTAAGTGCAGCACAATTTATTTATTTATAAGGCTTAAACTTAATGCCTATAGTCTTCGGTTAAGTTAGGATGGAGTCTAATGACCAGAGAGGAAGTCTTTTACAAGTGACATTACTTGATAATGTGCAATTAATTTCATTTGCTTTCCCTTTTTCTATATAAACTTTTTAGGAACTCTTTTAGGACTCTTTGGAAATGTCAGCATGAACCTACTTAATTTTTGTTTTAGGGATAATGTATATATCCACAACGTTGTCAATTTTTTCCTTATTGTGATCTTTCCTACAAATTCCATACTCTAAAATACTACTGTATTTTACAGAGATGTGCCGTAACTTGAATGTTTGAGTTAGGAAGCATTTTAAAACTTGTATTTAAACACCATAGCTGACCATGATTGAATAGGTGTTTCTCAAAATTTTACCCTAATGTTATATGTCTTACCTTTACCCATGAAAACCTGCTAATATTGTCAATGGGCTGTCCCCAACCCATTATCTATCCTATTCTCCCTTGGTACTTCTCAATCTACAAGCGGGACAATGACGTATTCTTTTAGCCAAGTCTTATTTGCAGTTATGGATGGCTCTGGGACCCAATTCTGGCCACAAACTCAAACAGAATTCTGTTGTGGGCACTTCTGCTTTTCTGATAAGAAATGAGTTGACTAGTAGGGCACTTGGCGCTTGCTCTCCTTGTGCTGTGAGGCAGGACCTGTTGGCAGGGGCATAGTAGTCACCTTGTATCCATGTGCTGAGAGAAAAAGGAGCCCCTATTTGTTAAAGTCATTGTGGCCCACTTTATGTTACTTGCAGATAATTGACTTCCTACTGACATAGAAATCTTATCCTTTGAATAACATATTTGTAAATTTTTATAGAGATTTTCTTAAATTTCATTCCAGAATGCATTCATATATGGTGGAACATGTTGACCTGACTTTTGTTACACCCTAATGTGTATTTTCACTTCAGCCAATCTAAAAACTGCACAGGTGAAACTCTATGATTCAAGTTTAATTTCTTCTGATTCTCCTAAGGTTATAACATAAAAAGTTATACTCTAATACTTCTATCCATTTTGTCTTCCTCAATTTTCATTTCACATTTCTAATCTCCCTCCCTCCCTCTCTCCCTCTCCCTCTCTCATTTTTCTAATTTGAGATATCTGAAATTTGAATTGAACCAAATCAAAATTCTTATTGTCATTGTAGAAATATACACAGAAGTAAGCCATTTATATTAGAATTTTATGTAAACGATATTTGTCTTTGGCAAGGATTATTATACTTTTCCGAAGTTCTTGTTTGCATATAAGGAATAAAGATTTAGAGAAGGTATTTGAAGCAAAGCATAGCACTGTTCTTGAAGTGGTTCAAAGCAACTGACTGGAAAATCAAACAGAAGGTGTCATAGCTATTTTGTGAACTTGGTTGGTTCAGCTGACACATTCAAGGTAGCACAGTGACACTCCCTAATCATCCAGTGCAGTTATCCAGACTGCTCCTAAGTACATTTGTCTGCAAGAAACATGTACTTTCTTTTCTTTGACTCCTTCTAGGGAGAGGATTGAATTCATGGATATTCATCTTGAGATTATATATATATATATTTACCGCAAATAAAATGAGAATATTTAATATATGAAAAAAGGCTTAAAGCTTGTTACAAAGCTTGCTGTGTTGGACAGCTTGTCTCCCCCTTCTTTTTTCTTTCTTCTTCTTCTTCTTCCTCCTTCCTCCTTGCTTTCTCCTATTGCTTCTTGGCTGCAGGGTTTCCTAAGCTGGAATACTCTGAAGATAACACTGCAAGGCCTGAAATGTTTCTTCTTTCTCATCAAAACTTGCTACATCTATCTTATATGTCTCAGTTCCTTGCTCTTTGTTGGATTTTTATCAGATAAACTGTTGTGATCCAAGGTGTTGATGGTTAACAATCAACAAATTTCTCTATTCTATTACTTTTTTCACTTAAATATCCTTCAATGCAGCAGTATCCAACTTCTTGGCTTCCCTGGGCCACATTGGAGGAAGAATTGTCTTGGGCCACACATAAAATACACTGACACTAACAACAGCTGATGAGCTTAAAAAAGGTTGCCCCCCCCCAAAAAAAATCTCATAATGTTTTAAGAGTTTGTGTTGGGTTGCATTCAAAGCTGTCCTGGGTCACAGGTTGGACATGCCTGTCTTCATGCAGAGGAAAGTGTGGTATACCACCCAGGTCCCCACTTTTACACCCAGGCACTCATTCCCCCAGTTGTTCAGTGTTGGCTGCTGATACCTCACAGCTACATCCCTCTTCAAGAGTCACAGAGACTGTTTGGCCCAAATTTGTGCCCCAATCACATTCAATGGCTACTGACACAGGGGTACAGAGGCTAGCGCCCCTTGCCACATTTGGTGACAACTTTGAAAGGCCTTATAGCAGAACTGTCTGTATGCTTGGCTGAGTTTTGTATTACTGATGTAGTGTAGTTCCACTTCTCCCTGCTCAGCTGGCTTCTGTCGTTTCCTCAGGTTTTGTTGTTGGGCACACTCCTCAATGAAACTGCAGCATGCAAATCTTTGACCTAAGGCAGTTGGTACCAGAGTGGTTCTAGGAAGCAGTCTCTTAAACTGGATTTTGGAACTAGATCATCCACTGACTGGCTGGCAGAGAAGACTCCATGGTACGCACTAGGTACAATCATTAATACTGGATGGCATATCAGTGGAAGGGAATGCACTAACTGGTACAATATTTCAGATGTTTTGAAGGTAGAGGGGCAGTAGTGAATCTACAGAATATACAAGTGGGTGGCTGTTGCTAAGTGCTATTAATACATTGAAGAAAGACACAAAAGGCTGAAGGTGGTTAATCACAAATTTAGGGCAAAGTGTAACAGGGAGAAGGTCTCCATGGTAGCATAAAACATATATAAGTCTTCTGTAGCTGGAAAGCAGGCAAAGCCTAGGATAGTAGTACTTGAGAGAAGGTTAAATTCTAAGCCTCAGCAAGTTTTCTATGCTAAAGTCAGGACTCTGATTTGGATAAAGTGAGGCCTTGAGACTTAGGGCAGTGACATCTGTGTCAGTGCATTCAAGAAGCTTAAAACCATCCCTGTCCTTGCGCCCTCTGGCTTACAAAAATGGCACACTGCTTCCTTTGAAAGACTAGTGCTCTGTCCCTTGCTTGAGAACAATTCAGAGGCTTCTACCTGCAAGGTGCCATGTGCTGGCCTCATGATAAAACTCCTTTCTCCCACTTATCCATCAGATCAATATATCTTGTCAAATCATGACATAACTTGGCTAGTGAGGTGCTTGGTCTGCTGAGGTTTGATAAAGGAGACTCTCATGCCAAAGGCCCTTCAAGCCCTAGCCATTACATCCTTGCAGAACTGGGATAGCATTTATGGGACTGGATCTTGAGCGTGCTAAATCAAGGGGTGATAAAACATATAGTTGGATAAGGGAGAATTGATCAAAATAAGAGCACTCTCCTGTGATACAGGATTTAACTGTCTCATGATACAGAAAAGGACCCTGGGAGACTGCTAACAAGCTGTCAGCATGACTCTTGGAAGCTTAGAGAAAGCAATGGGAATAGAAATGCCAGAATCGCCATGACAGACAATAAAAGAAAGGATCAAAAGGCCCAGAAAAAGTGGGCATGTTAACATTGATATGCTATGAAAAGGAGGAAAGCTGACTGTTTTTTAGAAGGGCCTGCAGAACACTGCATTTATCAAAGAGATTAGGAATAGTCTGGTAAGAGGGAAGCCAGTAGCACTGAGATCAGACCAAAGTTGACAGTAGGAGGTGCTGGTGCAGAACGGGGCTCCCTGATAGCAATGTGGATGATCAGATTCTGAAATAACAGAGCCTGGGTGGTGATGCTTAAACAGAAACTAAGTGGGTGAAATAGTATTGAGTGGCAAGGTTGGAATGGCAGTTGGAAACACAATCCACCGACAGTTCTAGAGGTGGTTAATAGAGCATGGTGTCCCTAGGGGCAAGAGGTGCACGCTGAAAATGAACTAATGCTATACTTCAGCCCAATTCAAGGCTTTCCCTGAAAGACGCCAGCAATGGGTATACTTTTCAGGGGTAAAGATTTGGGTGCTGCACCTGATTATACACTTTGGAAATGAAATTGGCCCTAGGAAGAACATTCTCATAGGTGCTGGTGAATGTCCTGGCTAGTTTGTCAGGGGTCATAAGTGAGAAGGACAGAAAGATTGGGAGCATGAAGGCCATGTGAGTGGACCTATGGGAGTGGGCAGAAAGTGTCATCTTTGTAGGTCATGTTAATGCCCATCAGTGAGTCTCCCCCACAGAAAAGCAAAGTCCCTATTTTGAAGGAGTTCACACCTTGGGCTAAGAGAGATACAAATAAAGAAGAGGAGCATTATTAAAAATTACCTTAGTCCATTTGAGCTGCCATAGACTGTACTATAGACTTGGTAGCTTATAAACAACATAAAATTACTTCTCTTAGTTCTGGCAACTGGGAAGTCCAAGATCAAGGTGCCAACACATTCAGTGTTTGCTATTTTCTAGTTCATTGATTGCTGTCATCTTGCTGTGTCCTCACTCGTGAAGGGAAAGGGGAGATCTCTAGCATCACATTTTAATAAAGACATTAATCTTATTTATGAGGACTCTACTCTTATGACCTAATCACCCCCAAAGGTTTCACCTCCAAATACCATCCCATTGAGGATTAGGTTTCAACATGAGAATTTTGGGGAGATATATTCAGTCTATAGTAGTTTATTCAACTTGCTATATAGTAATGCTCGCTTCCAGTGATTTTTGAAGTAGACAGGGCTGGGTTAAGGTTATGTTACTTACATGGGTTTTCCAGGTATCCAATCTGTGAAGTTTTAAAATATCCCTAGGCGAGATGGACAAGATTGTATTTTCTGGAACTCATCCAGAGGAGAGTGGTTACACCTGCTCGGGGCCAGAGCTCAATTGCTGGAGTTGATGAAAAATAGAATGAGCATTGCTGCTCCAGTCCTCCTCTGTGCTTCTGCTTCATGGTGGTCTCTAGGCTCTCACTCCATGCCTCATGTAAACATTTTAATAATTTTGAAGGGAAACTTCTTTTTTTTTTATTTTTATTTTTGGGACACTTCTTTATGAACCTGCCGTGGGTGCCCACATATCGTAGTCTAGGCACTGCATCATGATTTTCAATAAAGAAATTGAGGCTTAGAAAAGTCACGGTTACCATTGTTTGGTAGGTGGCAGAGCCATGCCTGCGAGCAAATACTCTCAGACCCTAGCTTACTTCATCATGCTTTCCTTCAACATTTAAGTACACTACTCTAAAATAGGCAAAAAAAAAAAAAAAAAAAAAAAAAAAAAAAAAAAAAAAAAAAAAAAAAAAAAAAAAAAAAAAAAAAAAAAAAAAAAAAAAAAAAAAAAGGCATATGACAATGAAATAGCTCTTAGCATGGCTTTTATTTAATCAACTTTTGTAGTGTCCATTTGTTGTCATGGTTGCCCCAATCAACAAGATGAATATAAGGTCTCGAGGCTACAGCTGTTTGATCATTTAACCTTCGGAAGCAGATTTTATTAAAGTGTTCCTGTTGCTGAAAATAAATTACAAAGCTTTCGCTTTTCTGTAGGAAATAAGAGTGCCCAGATGAGATTACATGGCTTCCTATGATATCTAAATAAGATTAGTTTGCTGAAGATCACATTAAAATCTCATTAAAGAGGTTCCGCTCCAGCCCCTCTTCTCCTCAGGCAACTTCTGAGTGAGTTGATGAAAATTGCTCAGGGATGACACACAGGCATTGAGCGTCCTGTGGAGACATAGGGGTGGGGGTGAAAATACCCCCCAGCTCTGTTCATTGCAGAAATAGGATCAGTGTACATGGTCCATTACTTACAGATGACAGATCTGACTCTAAGGAGGGAAGAGTTTAGGGAGCAAATGGTAATCAGATGAAAAGACCAAGGGATGGAGTCAGTGAGGTCATCCCTAGAGAGGGTCCAGAAAATCATCAACTTATTTTTTTATGTGATAAGAATAATAATAATAATATTAATGCTGAAGTATTTATAGCCTTCCCTCAAGCTACATCTGAGAAGGAAAGAGATACTTTGCTTTCTGGAGGTGCCAAGCTTGTATTTTTGTTGTGCTGACCTAAGTATCAGAGAAACTTTGGATTGGTGCTGAACAAAGGTAAATTGATTTTCCTTAGGAAAGGGTGAGGGCAACTGCTAGAATACTCAAACAGGGCTTTCAGGGTGGTGAAGTTTTGAGAGGGCAAAGGAGACACTTGGGGAAAGAAAGAAGGGGAAATTGAGAGGGGTTATTGTGATAACTTGGCCTGTGAGGGAGGCAGGTGAATGATGAGATCTTCAATGTAATTTCTCTTTTCACCTCTTCAAGGAGCTTCTTTGAAGATCTAAAGTGACTTGCAATGATTTTTTTGGGTGCAAAACTGAGGTTTTTAAATTTTTATTTATTTGTTCTATATTTCAATTAGAGTCGACATTCAATTTCATTTTATATTAGTTTCAGGTGTACAAAATAGTGGTTAGACATTTATATAATTTACAAATTGATCTCCGTAATTAGTCTAGTACCCACTTAGTTATTACAATATCATTATTCTCTATGCTGTACTTCACATTCCCATGACTATTTCGTAACTACCAATTTGTACTTCTTAATCTCTTCACCTTTCTCGTCCTGCCCCCCCCAACCTCCCACCCATTGTACAATCATCAGTTTGTTCTCTGTATCAATGAGTTTATTTCTGTTTTGTTTGTCTATTTTGTTCTATAGATTCCACAAATAATTGAAGTCATATGGTGTTCATCTTTCTCTGTCTGACTGACTTCACTTAGCATAATACTCTTTCGGTCTCTCCATGTTGTTGGAAATGGTAAGATATTACTTTTTTAATGACAAAGTAGTATTTCATTGTATATATGTACCACTTCTTAGGTATTCAATTGTCTATTGATGGGCACTAAGGTTGCTTTCATATCTTAGCTATTGTAAATAGTGCAGTAAACATAGAGATGCATACACACACACACACACACACACACACACACGCATGCGTGTGTGTGTGTGTGCGTGTGTGTGTGTGTGTGTGTGTGTGCGTGGTTCTCTGACTGGGAATAATTGAGCCTGGGTGTGCATATATATTTTTTAATTAGTGTTTTGGATTTCTTCAGATAAATACTCAGAACTGGAATTGCTGGGTCATAGGGTAGTTGTATTTTTAATTTTTTGAGGAAACTCCAAACTGTTTTCCATAGGGTATGTACCAATTTACACTCCTACCAACAATGCATGAGGGTTCCCTTTTCTCCACATCCTTGCCAACACTTGTTTTCTGATTTATTGATGATAGCCATTCTAACAGGTGTGAGGTGGTATCTCATCGTGGTTTTAATTTGCATTACTCTGATGATTATTGATATTGAGCATCTTTTCATATGTCTATTGGTCATCTGTATGTCCTCTTTGGAAAATTGCCTATTCAGGTCCTTTGCCCATTTTTAAATTAGATTGTGTGTTTGTTATTTTATGTTGAATTGTATCAGTATTTATACATTTTGGATGTTAATCTCTTATTAGATGTATTATTGGCAAACATCTTCTCCCACTCAGTAGATTTTCCTTTCATTTTGTGATGATTTTCTTTGCTGTGAAAAACTTTTTAGTTTGACATAGTCCCATTTGCTTAATTTTTCTTTGGTTTCCCTTGTGCAAGGAAATAGATCAGAAAAAAATATTGCTAAGAGCGATGTCAGAGAGTTTACTGTTTATGTTTAGTTCTAAAAGTTTTATGGTTTGGGGTCTTACATTTAAGTCTTTAATTCATTTTTAGTTTATTATTGTATATGGGATAAAAAAGTGGCCCAGTTTAAATTCTTTTACATGTAACTGTCCAATTTTTTCAACACTAATGATTAAATAGACTATATATTTATAGCTTCTTTGTCATAGATTAAATGACCATATAGGCATGGTTTTTTTTTTCTGGGCTCTCTGTTCTGTTCCATTGATCTTTATGTCTGATTTTAAGCCAGTACCATGTTTTGATTACTATAGTCTTGCAGTATAGTTTGATATCAGGAAGCATGATATCTCCAACTTTGTTCTTCTTTCTCAAGATTGCCATGGTTATTCAGGGTCTTTTATGTTTCCATATAAATTTGAGAATTATTTGTCTTATTTCTGTAAAAAATGACATTGGCATTTTTGATAGGCATTATATTAACTCTATAGATTACTTTAGGTAGTATGGACATTTTACAATGTCAATTAACTCTATTTATGAGTATGATATATGCTTTTATTTATTTGTATCTTCAATTTCTTTCTACAATGTTTTATAATTTTCAGAAATGAATGCTAGATTTTGTCAAATGCTCTTTCTGATTGTATTAATTTGATTATACAATTTTTATCCTTTTTTTTTTATATAGTATATCACATTAATTGATTTGCAGGTATTAAACCAATCTTCCATCTCAGAAATAAGTCCTACTTGATCATGGTGTATATTCTTTTTAATGTGTTGCTGAATTCAGTTTACATATATTTGTTAAGGATATTTGTATTTATGTTCTTCAGGGATATCAGCCTATAATTTTTTTGGGAAGTCTTTTTTTCTGAGTCAAGGTGATGGTGGCCTTGTAAAATGAGCTAGGTGGCCTTTCCTTCTCTTGAATTTTTTGGAATAGTTTGAGAAAAATAATTGTTATTTTTTGTTGGAATGTTTGGTAAAATTCACCCATTCAGCCATCTGATCCAGGACTTTTGTTTGTTGGGAGTTTTTTGATTACTGATTCAATTTTGTTAGTAGTAATTAGTCGATTCAGATTTTCTGTCTCTTTTTGAATCAGTCTTGTAAGATGGTATGTTTCTAGGAATTTATTCATTTCTTCCAGATTGTCCAATTTGTTGGCATGTAAAAGCTCATAAAGTTTTTTTTAATTCTTTGTATTTCTGTAGTTCCAGTTGTCACTTCTCTTCTTTTATTTCTGGACTTCATTTATTTGGGTCCTCTCTTTCTTTTTCTTCAAGAGTCTAGTTAAAAATTTATCAATTTGGTTTATCTTTTCAAAAAACTGTTCTTGATCTCATTGTTTCTTTGTATTGCTTTTATAGACACTATTTTTGTTTATTTCTTCTCTAATCTTTATTATTTTTTGTTATTATTTGACTCTGCTTGCTATTTGTTCTAGTTACTTTAAGTGCAAAGTTATGTTGTTTACTTGAGATTTTTCTTGTTTCTTGAGAAAGACCTGTATTGCTATGAATTTCCCTCTTCGGACTGTTTTGACTATGTCCCATAGGTTTGGGGTCATTGTGTTTTCATTTTTTTCAAGGTATTTTTTATTTTTTCCTTGATCTCATTGAACCACTTATTGCTCAATAATATAGTATGTTATTTAGCCTCTAGATTTTTGTATGTGTTTTCAGTGTTTTTTCTTGCATTTAATTTTTAGTTTCATTTCATTGTGGTTGGAGAAGATGCATGATATGATTTCAATCTTCTTAAACTTATTAAGACTTATTTTGTGGCCTAACATGTGATCTATCTTGGAAAATGTTCCATGTGCCCTTGAAAATAATGTACATTTTGCTGCTTGGGATAAAGTGCTCCAATTTTATCCTAAATTAAATATTAATTAAATCCATCTAATCTAGTGTATCATTTAAAGTCACTGTTTTTGTGTTGATTTTATGTCTGGAAGATATGTCCATTGGTGTCAATTTGCTATAGAGGACTAAACAATTCAATGTGTCTGCTCTTAAAAATTTTTTGCTGAAGTTACTGAAATGTTTAATATTGTTATAATGAATATTTTCATAGACTACTTTTGAAAGATGAAAATAAGCCTTCCTTAAATCTTTCCCATTCATGTTCAATTAAGTAACAGTTAATGACACTGTAAAAATAGGCTCACACCATGATTTCTCTATTGGTGGTGATGATAGTTGATATGATGAAAATGATAACTTCAGAAGGCTGCTAATCTTTGAAGACTTAAATGGCATTAATGATGAATTTCTTTTTATAGGTGAAGAAATGAAAATTTAGAGGTTTATTTAAAGATATTCATTTTCCCCAAGGTCATACACCACAGATGGAAATAAACCAGAACCCAGGGCTTTAGATTTCTAGTTAATTTCTCTCTTTACTACCCCATTATTGTTATTATTATTGTTATTATTGTTATATTATTGTTAATGTATCTTTGCCTGCCAGAAACTGCATTGATTAATTTTCAGTGGATGTGTTCCAGACTTATTTTACTTTAATGTTTTTGCATGCCATGCATGAATCCTAAAAAATGCATGGGTGTGGCACTTGATAGTAGTGGTTTTCTTTTAGAGCATTGATGTTGATCACTTTCAATAAAGACACAGCTTTTGTGTTTATTTTTTGTGTTTATTTTTAAAAACGAAAGCTTGTTTTAATCAATTCAGTGGGAAAAATTATTCAAAATCATGGATTTGTGTCACTTAATTGAAAATGTTGTTTGAATCTTCTGTTGTCAAATAATTGTGTGATTGTGAAGATACTACTTGCAAAACTCTTATCCTGATTGTACTATGCAGTTGCTTGTGACACTTGTGTGATATGGGAAATGAATATTGGCTACTATAAGTCACAAAGGATCTCTGACAGGAAAGAAAAATATAATCAAATTTATTTTTAAAAATAAACCCAAGAACCTCAGTTTTTTTTTTTTTCAGAACAACTAGGAAGAGGGCTAATATACAATTAATCAATTTTCAATGCTGTAGTTTAATTGGCTAGTTCCTTATGGCTTGAATGACAAAATGTAAGCAGTTGACATTGCAATCTTTACTTTGCCTTATCCTTATTAAAGATTTTGCCTTTAGAGAGGATGAATGTCAGTTATCTTCTATTTTTACTAACACCTCACAGTTCTCACTAGATTGATTAACTTGTTTCATCCTCAATTTTCTTTACACTGTTTATCTTAAGGCAAATTGACTTTGGTCAGATATTTTGTCTTCCTGTGTTAAAATGGGCAGTGACTCATTTTCTGCTATTAGTTTTAATTGTGAAAATGATTTTGACCTAAAGTAACTCTGTTATGTGGCTTTGACTTTCTGGGATACTTTAAACTTCAGCTTCAGAAAAAATTGAAACAAAACACAAAACTCAGTCAGATTACATAAAGGCAAATAAATGACAAATACTTTAAACAAAGAAAGCACAATAGGTGTACTTTCTTTGGGATTGAAAAATAACTTAGATGGCTTCTCTAGTGGTAAGATGACAAACATTTCTTAATGCATCTATAGGTGTCACTGTTGAGATACATTATTGAAATAAACTCTATGAAGACCTAAATCTAAGAAAGGGCTTTGAGATGAATTTTACATAGTGCTTTTGACTAATTCTTATAACACATATTTTTTTCTGATATGAGTGTTGTACTTAAGTCTGATTTCCTTGGCATAATTAAATCAACTAATTAAACTAACTGAATGTTCACTTTGGACAAGTTCATGTAGGTGCAGAGTGGATGAAAATATGGGAATTATTCCTTAAGTTTTGCCTCGATATTCTTAGATTAGTAGTTTTCAGAAATTAATGTTTTCATGCCTCTTTTCCCCCTTCCCTCTGTCAACATGCACCAACACCTAATTGTGTGAGACCTTCCGTGTGCAGGGATTCACGTCCAGGTGATATGTTTTCTTCATCAGGAGACTAATGAAGGGATCAACATAATGTTGAACTGATATCCCTGATATTCTGAAAGAGGTTCCTGAGGTACAACAAGAATAAATTTTAACATATTGGGATTCTAAGACTCTGACTTTATAAGAGTTCCTTTACCTTTTTCATTCATTAAATGATTCAAAAATTTGAGGATATCTCTTAACAGGGCTAAACCTCAGAAAATTGCTAAGGGGTGACCTATGTTTTGTGCATAGATATGTGCTTCTAATTTTTCTCAAGTTTCTCATTCTGATCAATATTTAAATTAATTAAATTTAATTTAATAATTAAATTACTAAATTTGTTAATCTCTTAGAAGTGTAGTTATTGTTCTTCTATTATGCATATTTCATTTTTCTAGAGGTTAGTGATAATAGAGAAACATCAGGACTAATTCTTGCCTTCAAAAATATCAGCATTTAATAGCAATGAGAGACAAATGAGTGAACTGTAAGAAAGTTAAATAATTAGTTTGTGTGGAATATAAAGAGAGTTGCAAAATTGGAGATCTGAGAGTATTTTAGAGAAGTTTGTCAAATCAAATTGAATAGAGTTTACTGTGAGGAAAGGGTGTTAAGGAGAGATAGAGCTGTTTGAGGAAGATGGAGTATTACTTAGGAATACACAAAACATCAGGTGTATGAGGGGATAGTGAGTAGCCAGGTGCTGCCAAAGTACAAGGATGAGCGTGAGGTACAGAGAGCAGTGTTTCTATGATGTCCCTTCTATGAGATGCTCTGAGAAAATTACTGTGTTTCACCAAAATAAACTGAACTCAGAGCTTAGTACCACAGATATTCTTTTTCTTTTCTCCCTTACCTCCCCAAACTTAGGTTCCTGAATGAACAGTTTCTATGTTAGAGTGGACACCTGGCATTAGTTCTGTTTTAGATAGGAGTTTTGTAGTCTACTTGTTATCGGCAGATGAAGAGGTAAAAATGGCAGGATTGTGCTGCCGAGTTTTCTGTGACTGAAGCAGTTAACTAAACTATTCCCATTACAAATGGGTATTAGGTATTTTGTTTTGCACTAAATATTAGATATAGACTTTTGTGGCTTATGTTAAAACACCCAGTACTTACGTAGTTCTTCCTATGTGTCAGGCACTATTTTAAATACTTTACATAGATGAACACATTTACTCTTTCTAACCATCCTGTTAAGTAGGTAATATTATCATCCCAATTTCATACATAAAGAAATGAGGCACAGAAGGTTGGAAGACTTACCTAAAGTCATACAAGTGATAAGTGAAAGAACTGGGAATTGAACCTGGGTAGTTTGGTTAAGGTTACCAATTATCTAGTACCTGGATATTATATATTAGCTTAATTGAACTATATAATAAAAGTCACTTTGAGCAATTTTTAGTTCATGGGGATGAGGGACAAGTGTAAACCTTTAATTTTCATGGATTTATGGAAGAGCAACCAATGGAGATTTATGGCCACAGGGAGTGGGGAGGGAGGGATTGACAGTTCCTCCCATCATCAGGAAGCTTTCCCTGGATGATGAGTAATTTCTTTATTCCTGGAGGAAAACTAAAACACCAAATCCCTAAAGATAGAACTTTCTGTCTTCTTAGGAATTCATTTCAATGGAGCTGCCAGGAGTAATCCCAACTGGATATATCAGACTCAAGAGGTTTGACAAAATGTACATAGCAAACTATGAATATTACTATTTCATTTCATGCTTATGGAGTAACAACAGTATCTTTGAGGCTATACAGATTCAAAAAAACATTATCTCAGCCCTAAGGATTTATAATGCAAACAGTCATATTCGAGTTATTTTGTTAGATCCAAATGTTTGAATGTTTGCACATTACTTGCCCCTCTTCGCTTCTCTCCACTTAAAATTAGCCTTGACACTCCAATGTTAGCCACACTGATTTTACTCAATGCCTTACGGGAAAAGTAGAATGTGCCCCAAATATTTTTTTCTCAACAACACTTATACATCAGAAAAGATATTCACCAATTTTTATGTATGTGACAATCAGTTGTTCCATTAGTTTCCCCTGTTAACCTGAAGTGGCAGATCAAGCATTGAAGAAATGGGAAAGAAATGCTAGGAAAACCCACTCACCTGTAAACTCATCACTTGTAATGCTGGCCTCATATGTGTACACAGTAGGTGATTTAGAAGTTTCTGGCATTTCCTAAGAACCTATTAAGAATAAGCTGATTTCCCAGTGTGGAGAAAGGAGCACAAGATTAGTGAGGCTTCAGAAACCTAAACAGAGGGCAGGAACCAAGCTTTGCAAATTTTTTGAAATTTAATCTTTCCAGCTATTTTGGAGGGTAATAGGTGTTATTTTACAATCAAGAACTCTGAGGCTTAGAGAGGTTCATGACTGGTTCAATGTCCCACAGCTAGAAGAGGTGACTGTGAATTGAAATCTTGTGCAGCTTCAAATTTATGCACTGTCTATTGTGGACAACACAGGCCATTCAGAGTCAAATATTCTGTTACTGTTACAGCATCTCATTGATTATTTTCATTAGTAATTCCATTATATTACCGTTTTGTTTTTTTTTAGAAGCAAGACATCAAAATTACTCTTCTTGCTTTTCTTTGTTGTTTTGTTAGGCATTGACAACTACAACATTTCCATTAAGGTTTTTATTTAAATCTGATGTTGCAATCTGAATCTTCATTTGCACTCAAAAGCAGGTGAGAAAATAGCAACATAGGTTATTTCCACCATTATTCCTCCTTATAAGAAGACCAAATTTTAATTATCCATTTGCAATACGACATTGGGACAATCCCAGAATACGGGGATGAAGCTGAAGCACACTCCCGGACCATAGAGAATGAGAAGGCCATATTAGAAGGGTAAGAAGAATGGTGAAATCAAAGTAAAATTTGACAGTATTGCTCCTTCTCCAGGCTGACACAGTGACATACCAAGAGGGACCCCATGGATCTATAGTTTTTCCAGTAGGACAATGAGCCCAAGGTAAATATCCAAATCCCGCAGTGTTATGCAATGCTTCCCAGAAAGCTAACTTGGGTTCTGACTCAGGGGATTACTGGGGAAATTTGCAAATTTTGATAGTTGGAGATCAGATGGAGATAGAGAAAAGAAGCAGGGCTTACAGCAACTAGTGTATAGATCTTGGCAGACTATTTTCTTGCTTGCAGTGGTGCCTGAGGATAGATCCAATCTAGCAGGTTTGAACATCTGCAGAGCTGATCTAGTGGTCCTGTCTATACAGAGAGCTTAATTGGCAGTTTTACCTGATTTGGGTCTCTCACTGGCTGTATGGGCTGTGGAGCCCTTTCTATAGCCCTGTCTGGGATGGGAAACAAATTCACAGCCTTGTGTCTACCACCTGAGCATAGCTACCAGTCCTGCCCAACCAGGAAGTTTGAACAGAGAAAACTGAACAGCCATGGGACTCATCCTACAGCCCCATTTAAGAAAGAAGCCAAGCATGCAGCTCTGTCCAACTGGTGGGCCTACCCTGTGGTCATATATAACTGGGGAGCTTGAACAGTGACATTGGTAGCACTGGAACCCAGCCTAAGGACCTGCATGATTGCTGAACACAGCCTGCAACCTTGCCCATGCAGTAAGCCCAGTCAGTGACCTGCCCAACTACAAAGCATAGCCTGTGGCTTCACATGACCAGGGAGCCTAACAGCAACTCTGTGAAAGCAGAGCAACGTCTCCATCCCTACCCCACTGCAAATACAGCTGGACACGTCCTTCACCTGGAAAGACTGGGAAGTGACCTTGTCCAATAGTGAAGCATAGTTGATAGCCTACCAGTTCACGAAGCCCAGACTGTGGCCCTGCCTAATCACAGAGCACAGGCATGTATTGACCATGAAACCCTGCCTGTGGGTCCTGACCATGGAATCCAGCCAACAGCCATGCACAATTTGCATGTTATAGACCTCTGGCCCCAGATCTTTGTGATATTCTGGTTTAAGTAATCCTGAAGCTAAAATGATGTTTTCTACCATAACATAGCAGTTAACCCCTGTTCCTAGGGCTTGGCACCAATAATTGGGCCTAAGTAGTTTGAAATTACTTGCCTGTGCATTTACAAGATATTGTTCAAATTTAAGCCTAAAAACAACTGAGAAAAGAATCTGCCCTTGGTGGAAATACTGGAATTAAGATCAGGTTTGAGAAAGAATTTGTTCAGTTTCAGAAGTTCCAAAAACTTGTAATGGTTCACTGATTTATTCTACAGATTTTGACACACATTTGTTGTGGTCAGGACACTCTGCTAGGCACTGCAGCCTGAGGTCAGAGGTTCTTTGGCCCCATTGGGAGGAAACTCTAGGTGGATACAATGAACTGTTTTTTAAATTTATGATATATTTCTTTCTCTCAAATGGCCACTGGGGAATTTAAAAATCTCTGTAAGTGGTCATTCAGGGCACAACTCCAAATTTCTCTTTACATTAATGCTTGGCAGATGACCAAAGAATTCAAGAGAAATTCAGGATCATTAAAAAACAAAACAAAACAAAACAAAACAGCAATCACAAATCTAAAAGGGACAGTACAGTGGGGTGCAGAAAGACTAATCTTTTCTAATGGGTTGAGATGGGTGATCTAATGTCTTGGAGGACTGGAAATGGTTTTGCCATTAACCAGGTGCCTGACTAGGCACTCTCTTAATGTCTGAGGGCTTCAGTTTCCTTATTAGAAGGGATAATCTCCTATCAGGAAAGGCACCTGACCCCATGTTTGTCACCTTTTGTACCTGTCTTCTTCCTTCTGTCTCTAATATAAATCAATAGACCTCTCTCCCTGTTCTCCAAATCCCACTCACTCTTCCCTACACAAGGACATTCATTGTTCCAGAGATCACCCTTCTCCCTTCTCATTTTTTTCTTCTCCTGTATCCTTCCCATGACCCTACAATCTGCTTTAATATCTCCCATCGTAAGTAAACAACCCACAGCAGGCTTTTGTCTCTGATGCTGCAGTGAGCTGCTCTTGTTAAGGTCACTGATGCTCAAACTTTCCCAAATCCAGTGCTCAATTTTGTTTCTTCATCTTAAGAAGTTTTGCAGCATAATTCGATAAAATCATTCTCTACTTCCTTCTTAAAGCATTTTTTTTTCTCATGGCTTCTAGGACACCTTCTTTCCCAGATCCCTTTCTGTCCCATTGGCTCTCTCTCTCCTCACTACTTTGTAGTGGATCCCCTTCCCCTCTTGACCTTTAAAGGTGAGGGGGTTCTAAGGTTTAGTTCACCATCTTCCATTTCTTTCCTCTCCCTAGCTGAGTATACATCCTATTCCATTTGTTAAAGATCAGTCACTGAAGATTCCTCCAAATCCTGGGGTCATTATAGACTTACCCCTTTCTCATTTGTTCACCCCCACATCTAACTCCATTGGAAAATCATTATGGTTCCTACTCTTTGACCTGTCTAGAACCTGAACACTTTTTATTTTCATTACCATGACCACTTGGCTCACTTTGTCTTCATTTCTCACCTGGGCCTCCTTACTGCTCTGCTTGTTTACACCCTTTGTCTTCCTATTGTCTATTCTCCCCATGGCTGCCCAAGTGATCTTTCAAAATGTACCCCAATGTTCATTGCAGCGCTGTTCACAGTGGCCAAAACATGGAAACAACCAAAGTGCCCTGCGACAGATGACTGAATAAAGAAGCTGTGGTACGTATACACAATGGAATATTACTCAGCTGTAAGAAAAGATGAAATATTGCCATTTGCAACAAAATGGATGGACCTGGAGATCATCATGCTAAGTGAAATAAGCCAGACAGAAAAAACAAAGAACTGCATGATTTCACTCATATACGGAATATAAAACTGAAAGCAAAGAAAAAAAGAAATGAACAAATAACTCATAGACACAATCAATAGTTTAATGTTTATTTGGGGACGAGTGGGTTAGGGAGGGGAGAAAGGGGAGGG